>VDFB02224093.1:0-29212 GCA_007258455.2 Sequoia sempervirens
GGACCCAAGTTTACTTTCTTGCATTGTAGTTACCTTTTCTTTCTTGCACATGTTTGTAGATACACTTTTTCTCATCTTAAGAGGGGTGTTAGAGTAAAGGTTTTAATTTAATCATGTGATTAAATTACCTTTATTCCTCTCTTAAGATTTCACTTTAGTTTGCATTTTGTGACATTTAATAATTATATTAATTATTAAATGTCTACCTATTAGGGTTTCTTTTAGGGTTGCACAATATCCTTTTATAAGGATTCATCATTGTAATTTATCTCTCTCGGATGAATACATTTTTCAGCTTTCAGAGCACCTTTGCTTGTTTGTCTCCATCTCTTCTTTCTGTGACAGGTTATTTGCATGCAGGTGATCTTCGGGGTTTGTGAAGTTGGCTTTCTCAACTTCTACACAGTTTGTGTTAGAAATTTTAATATATTTAGGCTAGTGGAGAACTCCATTCAGTTCAATCATGGGTGCAGAGAAGTGGGTGCAGGTGCCAGTTCAAGCATCTGAATAGACGGTTGCATACATAAATTTTATGATAGTCTAGTCTCATGGTTGATGAGGTAGCAGCCTCTGCTGCTTCCTCCATCCCTGTAGTGGACTGAAGAGAGCTCCCCATTCTCTGTTTATGCTATAATTGTATTTTTTTTAATGTTGAATATGGTTGTAACCATCCATGATCTGCAATGACGTTTTTGTTTATCTTGCAGGTTAATGAAGATTACCAGGGAAACTTTCAAGGTGCTTTACATGGATTTGCTAAGAGGCAAACATTGTGAACTATAAGACTTTCTGAAAAATTCACCAGGCTGCAGCAGATAGGAGTTGAGCATCTTTACATATATATTTGTACTTATGAATGTTTTCTATTTAATTGCCGTGTTCTCCTGAGATCAATTGTTTCGTATGATTAAGCTCTCACATTTGTGGTTTCAGTATTGAACCCATCTTTACATAGTTAAAGAGTTGCAACACTAAAGTATGCATGTATATGTATGTATATTATATTTGTGCCACCAGCCACGGCACCCCACCATCCCCATACTTTGGTCCATAATTCCCCCCATCCCCAAAACCCATCCCCATTCCATAAATTTATGGAATGTTTAACCTCTCAACTCCTTGTAAAGGCCCTCCATGACTACACAATTCTCAAGCACCACCATTTGACTTGATTGAGAGTATCAAACCCATCTATACTTCTTGCACTTTAGTGTCACCTGCTGGTCAACTGCCAGCTTCATTAAGGTCCTAAATGCATCTACTCAACTTCAAAATCTCACACTGCACATGTAATATCCAATATTCCCCAATTTTGTAAAGAACGGGATTCAGATAAATTTCTAGAATGAATGGAATGTTGGTGCCTAGGAAATCTTGACGACCATAACTGAAGTGCACCACTGAGCATGCAGCCAATCAGATGAAGGCATGAAATTGCATGGCCAGAGAATCCAAGGAAAAGAATGATTTCAGAGATAATCAAGAAAGCCACCCAATTGACCAATGAATCCAGAGGGATAGAGTCAGTAAGGCCTTATAAAAGCCTGGAAAGACAAGGACTAAAGATTGCTAGAGCAAAGAAATTCTATATGGGAGATTTTGTGCTAAAAGTGAGCAGGGAAAAGCAAAGTTCGTGAAAGGAATTGCCAGGATATGCTAGCAAGATATATTACATTCCAAGATGGGTGGCATGCCTAAATCCGTTTGTTGTCTAGGTAAATTCTGTTAGGATTAATTGTGTCTAGTGTGCATCATCATGTGTATGTATGGACTGGTAAGTTTTTATGTCAAGACTATGTCTTGACTCGTGTGTGTGCTAGGATGGCATAATGTCCTCTATGTATGTGTTAGCCTAGTGTCATGATGAGTCTATGACATGATTTAAATGTGTGAATTGATGAAGCCAATAAGAAGGAAGACTCCATGGTGAAGGGTGTTGACCAGTCAAAAGGCCTTGGTGGGAATGGTTTAGCTGACCACAATGGTTATGATGTAGATGGGCGAAGTCATCTACAATTTAGCCAAACAAGACCACTTATGGTGTATCCAAGTGAGGTGCCTTGCTATGAGCAGCAAGAAGCTTCCTTGGTCATGAGAGCTTGGGCCCATCAGTGAGTGTAGTCTCCCAAATTGTTAGAGTGCACTTAAGTTTGGATGTGTGTCTTATGTGTGCATATGTGCACCTAGTGAAGTCTTGGCTTGAGCCTGAGGAATTGGAATTGCTTCCATTGGACTTGGATTGGCAAAAGAACCCACATCAGCTGAGGGATCCCACTATAGAAAGGGAAAAAAGGAGGAAAGGGCCATTATAGTTATAGAGAGAGCAGGGGCACTCTTCTCCCCTACCATTATAGCCCCTACTATCAATCCTCCTAAATTCCTCAAGCCACCTCATCAACACTATGAGGGAACCCATTATGAGGGTGGCAGGGTGGAAAAGTAGGCTTGAGACTCAAGATTAGCCTCAAAGCAAACTCCTCTGCACTTTGGAGAAAAATGGGTACTACTTGTTCTTGCAGTCTAAGAGTTATATTTAACTCTAATTGTGACAAAAGATGGATAATCAAAACTATGAATTTATGACATTGAATATGAATATGTATATACATGAATGAACTCATTACTTGTTATGGGTTAGTAACTTAGTATGAATGTGGATGAAAAGAAGAGAAATGTTGAGACAAAGTGAGTGTCATCAAAGAGTGATGTCATTTTGTGGTTCAAGAAGAACGATCTTCAAATTCTTGTTCAATTCGAAAAGGCAATAGCAAAATCTCTCATAATGAACAAGTTCTTAAAAAATATGTAGATTAATGTTATGTGTAGACCATGTGATTGATCCAAGATCAATTGGTTGAATTAAGTCTGTATTTAGAATTACAGTCACATGTAAGAGATATAACAAAGGACATGGAACGAATTCCAATTGATCATGTACTCTTAGTTAAATTTTAGAATAAGGGTCTTATTTATGACTCTTAACTATTTAATGGATATTGGCAAAGCTAATTCTTATCACTAATGAATGATATCCCTGATCTAGTGTGAACATGTTCATTAAGTGCTAAGTGAAAAATGCTACTTGTTTGGAGCTTGATTTAGAGCATATGAGCAATACCCTAAACCTAAAGAACTAAGCTAGGATCTTGAAATGCTAAGGCCATGCAAATTTGAGAAGTTCGCTAAAATCTAAGTATCAATATACTCCAACCACATGTTTGAATGTTGATCCTAAAGATACTAGACAAATTGATGAAGCGCAACCAAGATTGGTTGGGATTCCATCAGATGAATCGCAAATTGATATACATAGTGAATCAGATTCAAAGGGCTCTTTTGATATCGAAAGCCCAAATGAGGAACAGTTGTGCATTTTCATTTTGATATTGAACAATGAAATCAGCAATTTCTTATCAAAAACCCAAATCAAGCATGTTTGTGCATTTTCTTTTTGATATTGAACAATAAAATCGGAAATTTATTTTGATACATTATATGAATCATGAATGTCTAAACTTAAATTTATACACACACACACTATACCACCTCCAACCATCCCTGAACTGTAATCCCCAAAATGTGTCTCATTGTCCCGAAATGCCCCCATCCTCGAAACATCATAGAACATAGCTTATTGCAAAATCCCTTATAAGTAATGATAGTTGAGTTTAGATATTGTAATTGTACATGATAAACAAATATTATTGCCCTATATTGCAGGGGGCGGGTGAGGGGGGGGGGAATATTAGAACATGGGGTCATAATTGGGTTGAGCACAGTGAAGGACTTTTGTAATCGTATAAATAAATACGAAAAGAGATCTCAATGCCAAAAGAAAAAAAGAAACATGCAGTCATGATCAAGACAATAAGGAACAAATTGAAAGCTTGGGTAATCTGGAGAATGGGAAAGTTTTGAAGTACTTTCTTAAGATTTTGTTAGGGCTGGAAATGACAGAAAGGGCTCTAGTAAATCCTCATATTGAATTGAATTGCATACAATCAGTGATATTAGTCTTAGATATCACTAATTTGTTGTCAACCAAACTGAAAAAGGTCTAGAATAGATTTGAAATCACATCTACAACACCTATTGCTCAACTTGGAAGAGAAATATACCAGAACATTGCAGGTATGGGTGCTGACTTGGTCAGAAAAGTAGAGCAGGTTTTCATTAGAGAAATAAGTATAAATCTATGCTCTATCAGAGGTATCTTGATGAAGAATTTTTCAACAAAAACCAACAGCATGCATGCAGCCTGAATGACACTGCATGAAATTAAGAGAATTTGAGCTTGGTCCAACCAGACAACAAATTTCTTAGAAGTTTAGAACCATTCATTGCAGGGGTTATCTTAATAGACACCCAGTTTTCAACTCAACTCTCTCCAATAAAACCCGTGTCATTGAAGAACTGCATTCTTTTCCACTCGCACAAACACACAGTTAAGAAAAAAAAAAAGGCATGAAATAAGACCACAAGAGAAGCCCAACTAGTTTACCATAGGAAGGCAAAAGACTGAAAAATGCCTTCATTTTGTGATTGGTAGTGTTGTAAGTTTGTAACAGCATTAGCAGAATGGGACTCAACAAGAATTCAGCAGGATATTTTTTGTGGACTCAGACTTGTCAAAAACTAGGCACTGAATTAATACTAAACACAGTTGATTCCCAAAAATGATATCTAGAAAGTTTCTGTAAAGAATAGCCCAGACTCCAACCTTGGAAGACTTGCCAGGTTTCCATAGTCATGTAACCCTGTATTGTATGTCTAGAAGCTTCTACAGCAGCTGATATTAAATTGATCGGGCTGACAAAAAGCTGTGGTATGCTATTGAGAAGAAGCAATAAAAATCCCGTGAGGTATCATTGGAAAGCATCAGTATTAAGAGATGCTAATAAGGATGTGGAAGTTCTCGATCAGAGAACTTGGGACAAATTGTTAATAGGATAAACTTATTTGAATAAAAAAGAGCTCTGGTGTTAATATTTAAGCATCAGAGTAAAGAGGAAAAGTTACCATTAGTTATGGAAAGGGAATAAGTAGCTATAAGCTACTTACCCAACATGTAAAAGAGAAACTAAAAAATATGTAGTCACAGTCCAGATGTTGTCAGATTTCACCTCTAGAATTTTACTCTAATGGTATATATCGAGATCTAGATGTTAAGTTACATTAGAGCCCACTGATTAGATCTCACTACATAGATTCTGATTTCAGTTTTTCTAATTTAGTTTTCTTCTCATAGATTCTGTATCTAAAAGTTCAATTTCTGAAAAAGAAAATCAAATTTCAGCTGCAAATCTCAAAATATTAGCAGTTTCCACTTTTGGGTCCATAACATATTTTATATCAAAAATATATTTTTGAAATGCAAAACAACATACTTAAAAATGCCAAGAAAAGGAGTATGGTAGATCTAAACTGAAGGAAGTGAGTTCACCATAATCAAGTTCATAAAAGTTAAGGTATAAGATGTGAGTGGTGACAAAGGCTATCAGTGGAGCAGCCACCATAACTCGAGCAGCCTCGTCCTTCACTTCGAAAGTTCGAAGAATTGCAACAATAAGTGAAAAGCCCATCAGTGCCACAGCTGACGAGTAGTCAAGTTTTTCTGTCAACTCCACATCCCTGGTTCAAATGAAATAAATGTACATCAAGGTTAAATCTTCAGCAACATAGTTAAAAGGAAAGTGAGTTACTCAAACAAAACATTATACATCATACTGTACCAACGAATCTCATAGAATATCTTTAAAAGAATGTGTGTAATACAGACCAAAAACTAGCGTTACTGATTTATCTGCTTTAAGAGTAATACCAACAAACAAAGTAAACTTTCTGATTTACCTGCTGTGAAAAACAGCACTCCAAAACCAAGCATTCATGGATAAAATGCCATATATATTCCACAGTCCTGTAAACTCGTAGTATGTACTTTTGTTATGAGGCCTCAAAGGTAGTTTATAATATACAAGGATCACAAATGAAAGCCATCCATGAAACTGCATTGCAAGATTAAGAGCTGAAAATGCCACTGACACAGGTTCCTGCACAGATTAAAATTGATTGCATACAACTACGATCAATTCACTTTTAATTATAAGTTAGTTCATACAATAACACATTTGAGTCACATACTCTGAAGAATAATCCCACCACAGAAACCACAATCAGTTAATGTGTATCTTCTCATAGAATACAGTATTCTATCTAAATGTTTTAATTCATATATCTTCATGACTAAAATAGCATGTACTTCTGTTTTGAGACCCCAAAGGTGGTTTGTACTATACATGGATCAAGAATGAAAGCCATCAACGAAACTATATTGCAAGAATAAATGAAGAAATTGTGACTATCACAGGTTCTTGCATAGAAAAATAAGCTTACATTCAACTAGATCTAGTTTATTTATTGCAGAAAAATCCCACTATAGAAAGCAATTTATCCACAAACGAACCACAGTCCACATTTGATCAGCTAATAGTGAAAATGTATGCATATCTTTGCTAAGAATAAAATATTCTATCTACAAGTTCAAATCACATATTTGTATTACACATACCTGAAAGCCAAATACTCTCTTGAAAGGCCATTTTCCATGATATTTTACAGGTTTCTGTCCAAGAATCTCCCTATCTGACTCCCTTTTAACCATACAATGGTAGCGACAGTCAATCCTACAATCCCATTCTTTCCAACGCAAGTAAAGGGGTTCTTGCATAAACCAGGCACCTTCTATTGATGCACCATTTACAGGAAGCTTGCATGATGAAAAGCAGATATCTTCAACACAGCCATTCTTTTCACAGTTCTCAACACATGTCCTGCAGTTGTCAAACAAAGATTGTAATAAAGAAATGGAAAAAGTAAGTAAACTTTAAATATTGAAAAGGTGGACATAGGTAAAACTTGAAGATAGCGGAAATTTTATCCCTATGCAGCATAGGCCAACATATTTCAATGCGTGCAAAACTATTTAAATGTTTGCTGATCCAATGTAAAAGTAGGCTTATGAGCACCGTGTGTCCATTTAGTGCTAAAATATAAGGTGCTACAGAACTTTTCAATATTTTTAATTCATTAAAACCAAATTCAAGAAGGGCACTTTGAAGACCTAGTCAAAATAAGAAGATGCAGAAAATCCAAAATGGAAAGTCAAAACCACTCTTTGCATCAAGCTCACCATCCATTTCCTCAATCTTGTGGTTTATGTAAAAACTTCCTGCTCCAGGTCTCCTCAGGCACATATGTTTTCTAAGTTTCTTCCCTGATGTCACAATGCATGTTTATGACATCGCCATCATATTTAAACCTTTTAAGATTTCCAAAAGTAAACATTTTGATATGTATATCTGGAGTCAATGGTACTTTATTCTCCTCTATTTCCAATGTTTTTGGGTCTACCTTCCAGACCACTCTTCAAGGATTTAGAACAAGAGATGGTTATGTAGATTGCTCTTACTTTCGTATATATACAAATAACAAGGGTGTTCTTATAATATAGGATGCCAAATCAGCGACTCTATAGTAATAATTTATATCTTTCGTATTTTGATGAAGCTTTTGTATGATAGGTTCCTACATCCAACCATCATCCTTACTGATATTATTCTTATCCTCTTCGATTTCAATTGGCTTTCTTAATTGACATTTCCCATAGTGATCTTTCTTGGCCAATACCTTAGCCTTGTTAATGCAAATTCCATGTCTAGTCACAAGTGAATGTTCTACTAGACCTAATTTCTCAACCCTATAATGCCTAAGATCCCCACAATGTTTCTTGATCCTAGTATGGATAGATTTTCAGTTTTCCAGTTTCACCAATGTATGGTCTTCCACATGAGATCTCATTCATCAACTCCATATAGTCATCATCATTAGTATTTTGATCAAACACATCAAAGAAAAGAAAAATTGAATAGTAAGATCCCCACAATGTTTCTTGATCCTAGTATGGATAGATTTTCAGTTTTCCAGTTTCACCAATGTATGGTCTTCCACATGAGATCTCATTCATCAACTCCATATAGTCATCATCATTAGTATTTTGATCAAACACATCAAAGAAAAGAAAAATTGAATAGTTCTGATTAAGGATCTCATTCTTGAGACCATCTTGAACTTCTAAGTCATAATGATATCACCAATCATATCCATTTCCCAGCAAGTAGAGTGATCCAAATCAATCATCAGACGCGTGTTAAACAAACATTCAGTTTGTGGATAAATGTGTGTGGCTCAATTTTCCCTGATCCATCAATTCTAGGTATGCAATTTTGACATCTGAGTTTAGGTTTCAGCTCTAGGAGGGTTATTTCTTCGTTCAAGCCCATGTTCATCAGCACCTTTGATATCACAGGAAACCTACTTCCCATGTAGTTGAGTAGATGGAGTGCATTTTCTTGGTCATTTCTCAGACATCCCTACTTATATTGTATAAGTTCTTAATCAAAGGTAGGAAACCTTCTTCCATTGCCTGTTTGAATTCATTTTTTTCTCATTCTCCCCAGACCCCACTATGGATGTGTTGATATAACTCCACATGCTAGAAGAATCCCTACTCTAATACCACTAATCTAAACTGAACTGAATTCTAAAATCCTAAATATCATTTTTTAGGACATGAAAAGATTATGTAAAATCTGAAATATTGTTTTTTAAAGTTTACAACAAAATATATTTTTATGGCAGAATGAAAACATTGAAACTCTGTCAGATTACAACTAATAATGAAGACAGCCCAGGCTTGCAGGCAAACCGATCCCTATCTCAAAGACAACCAGTCTCCTATGTAGAGATGCTAGTTCAAACAGATCGCACAATTTCAATTCTCATATATCAATAATCAGTAATTTCCTGTTACAATCAATTTCAACATCATATAACTATTGAAAGCTTCTCTAAAACTAACTAATCTCTGCTTCATTAAAACGCAATCTAAAAGTTCCTTTAACAAATCTATTTATAGCCTTTGCATGGTTTTATTTGTTTAACTGCCTAAATAACTAAAGCTTATCTCTTAACAATGCAACTAACTAAACTAGGAAATATTATATTTTTCAATTATTCAAACTTTCTTTATTCGCATAACAATTCTATATTTATTACCCTTCTTTTGTTTCTGCATACTGTACTTTCTTTAATCTTCTCAGAAAAATGCTCCACAAATATTATATTTTTCAATTATTCAACTTTCTTTATTCGCATAACAATTCTATATTTATTACCCTTCTGGCAAATAGAGAAGCTTTTGCATCCGGTTCAGCCTCAAGCTCTGCCCCATCCATGCTGCCATCATCATTTGTAGGCACTCTTCCTGCAAGAGTTAGAGATCCTACTTGGAAATATGCCTATCAAGGACCGGAACCTAGCTCAGTTTATTGCATTAAATGCGAAAAATATTTCATAGAGGCATAAACTGCCTCAAATAAGAAATAAAAAGACAAATAAATGTCATACTTGCAATCGCAGAAGAAAAAAAATAACAAAGGGAGAGGGCAAAGGCAACCATGCAAGCATCCATAGCTTCTTCTCAAGGTGCTCCAGTCAACCTTGAGTTGGATGATGATGCACTTCAGGACATAGTGGGCTCTCTTCATGCTCCACATATCCGAAGCAAACCCACCACCACCGCAAGCCCTTCATCTACTTTTAGTAAAGCACTAGGATCAGCAGCTGCATGCACAATACATGATTTTTTTGTGTCTAGAAACACACTTGGAGCACAACCTTCCTTAGAGGCAACTGGGTGGAATGGGGAGGTGCATGAGCAGGCAGACATTGTTTTTGCTGATTTTTGGTATTTCAACAACATCCCTTTCAATGTGGCAAGTTCTCCTTATTGGCACAATTTGGTTACTACATCGACAGTTGCAGGAAAATGCTACAAGGCGCCTTCTCGCATAGACTTGAGTGGAAAGTTAGTTAATTTAATTTTTTTGATAAATTTATGTTCTTTAATTTATAGCAATTTATGATGAATTTAAGCTATTTTTTGTTTACAAATTAAAATTGTGTACTTAATTTCACTTTGTACTTATGATGGGGCAAGGGTAGCGGTAGAAGAACACAGAAATGAATGGGAAAAATATGGCTACACTATTCTTCCCGATGGGTGGACAGATGGTAAAACCGCACCATCATTAATTTTTTGGTAGCTTGCAAAAATGAAGTGGTGTTTTTGAAATCAATGGATGCCTCCAACGTAGTGAAAAATGCAAAAAATTTGGCTCAAATGTTGGAGCAAGTTTGCATGGAGGTTGGAATTGAAAATGTTGTGCAAATAATTACTAACAATGCAGCAGCATATGTGGCAGGTGGTAGAATCCTCCAAGATAGACACGGCACATGTTTTTGGTCACCTTGTGCAACACATGTCCTTGACCTTCTTTTGGAGGACATAGGCAAACTTGATTGGGTCACACCAATTGTAGAGGATGCAAAGAGGATCACAAAATTTATCTACAATCACCCTTGGGTTCTTCACTTGATGAGGGATCACACCCAAGGGAAAGAGTTGGTGAGATTTGATGTAACAAGGTTTGCAACGATTTTCTTAACATTGCAAAGCATTCTTGGTCCATTGACAGCTTTGAAACAAATGTTTGTGAGTCAAGAATGGCTAGACTCAACTTATTCAAAGAAGTCGGAAGGAGAGAGGATTGCACGCATAGTCTTTGACAACCTATTTGCACAAAGAGCTACAAAAATTGTGAATGTAACTTCAAAACTTTGAATTTAAATTCAAATTGAATATAATTTTTTTAATATGTCTTTTCATTGTAAATGTGTAACTTTAATCTTTTTGCATTTTTATATTGTAGGTGTCGGAGCCCTTGGTTAGAGTTCTCCGCTTGGTAGATGGGGATAAAACCCCAATGGGGTATCTTTATGAGGCCATGGATAGGGCCAAGGAGGCTATAAAAAATTATTATAAGGGGGATAGCCTCAAATTTGATCCCATATGGGAGATTATTGATAAGAGGTGGAACAATCAACTCCACCAACCCATCCATGCAGCAGGGTACTTCTTGAACCCTCGTTTCTTGCATTCAGGCACCTACTTAGATCCTACTAGAGAGGTTGTGTAGGGCCTCACTACTTGCATTCAGAGGATGACACCCCAAGCTGAGGTGGCAAACCTCATTGTTGATGAATTGCAAAATTATAGGGAAAGAAGGGGTAGGCTCTTTTCTTCAAACCTAGCTAAGCGAGAAATAAACAATCAGTCACCAAGTATAAAATTTTAAATTTACAAGTTACACTATTAATAATTTGATAAAATATGTTTTGAACTTTTGACTTTCCTTTCTAAGTTTCTAACTCTTAAATTTTTTTTTTGTAGAGGTTTGGTGGACAAATTGGGGTGGAAATACCCCAAATCTCCAAAGATTGGCCCTTCGTGTCTTATGCCTATGAATGGTAAATTTTTCTTGTATTAACAAAAGGAGATCTTACAATATAAAGAAGTTACAAGCAACTATAGATATTAATGATATCTACCTACAGACATTAAATGTCCACCTAACAGATAGAAAATATCTAATCTATTAAATACATCATATTGACCATTAATAATATAAGAATATAATATTCTAATACCCTCCCTTAATGGTCAATCCATCAACAACACCAAGTTGCCCCCTAAATTTGACAAACTTATCCGGGCTCAGAGACTTGGTGAGAATATCTGCAGTCTAATCCGCTGTTGGAACATACTGCAGCTGAACTGATCCGTCTTCTACCAGCTTGCGGATGTAATGACAATGAAGCTCAACATGCTTGGTACATTCATGGAAGACTGGATTTTTGGCTAGTTTGAGCACCCCTTGATTATCAGTGTACAAGGGAGAAGGTCCTGCTTGTGACATGTGCATGTCAGAAAGCATCCTGCGGAGCCAAATTGCCTCACATGCTGCTTTAACAGTTCCTCGATACTTTGCTTCAGTCGAGGAAAGAGCCACTGCCTGTTGCTTCTTGTTGGTCCATGTTACAGCACCGGACTGAATACATACCCAAAAGTAGATTTTTTGTCATCCACTGAACCTGCCCAATCTGAGTCTGTGTAACCAATCAGCTTTGGATCCTTGCATCTGCCATACAGAATGCCATAGTCTGAAGTGCCCTTAACATATCTCAACACCCACTTCGCTGCAATCCAATGATCATCTTTTGGAGCTGTCATGAAGCGAGAAATGTAGCTCACTGCAAAACTGATGTCAGGTCTAGTGGCAATGAGATAGATGAGACTGCCCACTAGTTGCCTGAAGGTCGTTTCATCAGCCGGAGGTGAATCAGAGTTGGCTGACAATTTCAGCCCCTTCTCCATAGGTGTGGAGGCAGGTTTGCAATCCTGCATCCGGAATTTGTCAAGCAGATTGCGAGCATACTTAGACTGAGAGGTAAAAATACTATCAGTTGTCTGCCAAACCTCAATATCCAAACAGTAATGGAGAAGCCCCAAATCTGTCATGTCAAAAGTCTGACACAAATCCTATTTGATTGCCGCAATCAAATGTGTTGAACTGCCAGTAATGATCAAATTGTCAACATAGACAACAAGAAAGAGAATATCATCACCAGAGTGTTTGACATACAAATTAGTGTCAGAAGGGCTGCGCTGAAAACAATGATCAACCAAGTACTGATCACTCTTGAAGTACCATACACGAGGCGCCTGTTTCAATCCATAGAGTGCTTTCAAGAGCCTACATACCTAATGTTCTTTGCCGGCAACCTTGAAACCAGGAGGCTGCGTCATGTAGACTTCTTCCTGCAACTCACCATTGAGGAAGGCACTCTTGACGTCCATCTGATGAACTGTCCAACCAAATTGGGCTGCAATAGCGAGAAAAAGACGAATTGTGCTCATCTTGGCAGTAGGAGCGAATGTCTCGTAATCAATGCCCTCCCGCTGTGTGAATCCTCGAGCAACCAACCTGGCCTTGTATTTATCCAAAGTACCATCTGCATGATGCTTGACCTTGTATACCCATTTGCAGCTGATAGGTTTCTTCCCAAGAGGAAGATCAGAAAGAACCCAAGTGTGATTCTTAAGAAGACTATGATATTCTGTCGCCATAGCCTTTTCCCACTCTGGAATTCCTTTAGCCTCTGAAAATGTCTGAGGCTCATAGATGCTGTGGATGTTGGCCATAAGAGCGAAGTTGACTGTGTTGGGCTGCTTGCTCTTTCTACAAACTGATCGGCCCTCAATGAGTTCATCATCATGAAGATCGTCTATAGTCTTGGCCCACCACTTAGGCCGACGAGTAGAAGTACCAACATCTGGAATAGGAGAAACAGCATCGCCTGGGATGTTTGGAACAAAGTCATCTGGATGTGAGTCCTGAGGAAAATCAAGTGGTGCTAGATCATGAGCAACAGACTCCTCATCTTCAGAGTCAGAATGCTCTGAAGCCCTCCCATCAGGGGAACCAAGAGGAAGACGAACACCCTCATCAAGAACCTTCATAGGCTGATCCGTAGGACTGGTAGTAGGAATAAATGGACCTGTAGTCTCATCAATCACAACATCACGACTGAATATGAGACAATCTGTCTCCACATCAATCAACCTGTATGCCTTGTGATTGTCGTTGTAGCCAGTAAACATAAGTGTCTGGCTCTTGGAGTCCAACTTGGTATGTTTGGCTTCTGGAATCCATACATGAGTTGTAGAACCGAAGACTTTCAAATGGCCCACCTTAGGCTTCCGTCCTGACCAGGCTTCTTCAGGAGTCATCTTCTTAACGGCCTGTGTAGGTGACCAATTCAGGAGGTAGACTGCAGTATAAACTGCTTCAGCCCAGTATTTCTTAGGTACATTTTTGTACTCCAGCATAGAATGAGCCATTTCAGTAATGGTGCGATTCCTACGTTCAACGACACCATTCTGCTGAGGAGTGTATGGTGTGGTAAGTTGGCGCTTAATGCCATGTGTAGCACAAAAGGTAGAGAAGTCAGTTGAACAAAACTCCCCCCCATTATCTGACCTTAGAGTGACAATCTGAGAACCTGATTCTTTCTCAACTAAGGCTTTAAACTACTGAAATGTGTTGAACACATCTGATTTATGTTTCAGAAAATACACCCACATTTTCCGATTGAAATCATCAACAAATAATAAAAAATACCTGGACCTAGTAACAGGAGTAGTCATTGGCCCACATACATCAGCGTGAACTAGTTGAAGTACCTTGGAGGCTCGCCAAGAATCACCATCCGAAAATGGTGTCCGATGCTGCTTTCCAGCTTGACAAGCTCCACAAACTCCATGATTTTGAGTGTGGATCTCAGGTAGACGAGCAACCAAACCCTCCAAAGACAATTGAGAGAGGTAGTGGACATTCAAGTGCCCATAACGCTGATGCCAAAGTTTGTTGATGGTTGTACTCCTAGCAGCCAAAGCGTGCTCCTGAGAATCACCAGAATCAACAAGTTTGTACAAACCGTGATCCTCAAGTCCCATAGCAATTGTTGTATGAGTCTCCCTATCAACGATGCTGCAGGTGGACGAACTGAAAACAACATCCAATTGGGGAGAATGTCGCATGATTTGACTGACTGAGAGAAGGTTATGTTCCATGCCTGGAACATAGTAGACATCGAGAAAGAGTAAATTTCTTCCGCCTAAGTGAATCTGGACAGTGCCCTTACCAACAACTGTGTACTCTTCGCCTCCTCCAAAAATGACAGAATCAGAGAAGGGTTCAAACTTTGTGAACCAATCCCAACGATGAGTAAAATGCCGTGAAGCCCCGGAATCAATATACCAAGCAGAAGATTGGACTGGATCTGCAGTTCTCTTGGCCATAAAAGCATAGAATGCAGACTCTTTCTGCTCAGTGTGCTCGGCGACATGTGCCTTTTGATGAGACCCTCCCTACTTCTTTTGTTTAGAAGCCAACCGACTACGACAATCAGCCTTCATGTGACCATACTTATGGCAATAATTGCATTGAACGTTCTTTTTCTTCTTGCTGTCCTAAGAAGAACCAAAGCCTTTCGACTAAGAAGATTGAGCCTTCCCTTTGTTCTTAGTAGAAGATTTTGTAGAGAACACTTGCTCTGTGGAGGTGGAACTGGGACTGCTCCCAAATTGTTGTCGCCATCGATCCTGCTGCAAGAGTTTGTTGCAAAGATCTTCAAATTTGAGATCAACATTGGTGGAGGTGATATTCAGCGTCTCGATGAAATGCTCATATGAACGTGGGAGACTCTTCAAAGTAATGACCACCATATCTTCTTCCTCCATTTTTCAACCAATGGCCTCCAGCTGATCACGAATGTCCTTAATCTTCGTCGGATGTTCCAGTAAGGACATTTTCTCATCCATCATGATGGAAAAAAGCATGTTCTTGAGAAAGAACGCTCTCCTCTTGTCGGAGATTTCATGAAGGGCCTTCAAGTGATCCCAGATTTCCGTAGCAGTTTTGCCAAACGGTACCTGAGGTAGCTGCTCATCTGTGACTGAGAGTTTGATAAGCATGATGGCTTCCCGGTTGCGTTCATCCCATTTGTCTTGATCCTTTCTGGCTACAGCGGGACGAGTTGAATTCCCCAAGACGACCTGATCGAGACAACAATATTCAAAGATCGTCAGCATACGTTGTTTCCAGGTGTTGTAATTCTTCCCGTTCAACTTCTGGCTGCTTTCAAGCATTATGTTCGTTAGAGATGCCATCACGTACCTCGCGGTCAAACTGGTGACGACAAAATAATGCACAGAAAACAGAAATAGGTTATGGAAAACAAATTCCAAGGCAGAAACTGAAACCCTAGCACGGATTTCGAAGTTTTACTGAGAACCCAAAAAATATTAATAAAAACCCAGAAGGATTTAGGAATACCCAAAAAAATTTGACAGCACAAATTTTGAGGCATGGAAAACGAGGTACCCAAAAAAAATGAACGACAACCCAGTTGAGATCTCGAAAAACCCAGAAGGAATCTACAAACGAAAAAAAAAATCGACTTGATCTGAGGGTTCAAAACCCTAGTCGAGTTTCAAAAAACCCTAGTTCGCCATTGATGATCAGAAAAATTGCAGAAAAACCAGAAAAAATCTTCCAGAAATCACGTGCAAGAGGGTTTCAAAAACGCATTTTAATGAAGCAAAGAAATGCGGATAAAATAAACCAGAAAATGCGACTATTAGGGAAAAAATCGCGACATTATGCAACTACAAACAGCGTCCAAGGAGATACCAAAAACGCGGCTCCAAACACTGATTAAACAACACGCACTTAAGAAAGAAATCGCGACCAGGAACAGAGGAAGACACGGGCCAAGAAAAGACACGGGCCGCCAGTCACGCGGATGAAAACCTCCGCCAGTTGCAGAGAGCACGGGTCACGTGGCGCGTGCAAGCAAAAAAAAACGGCACGAATACACCAGAAAAGCAAACGCGAAAAAGAAATGCGCGGCCAGAAGATCTGTAAATCGCGCCCAGTAAAAACGCCCACAAATGATCTGCTCTCAGGAGAAGACAAAAAACGCGATAGAAGAAGGGTTTGAATCGCGGCCAAACAGAAAATCGCGCCCTAGAACACACGATTTTTACAAAAAATCAGATAAAAATCCGATTTTGAGGACCCACGAAATTCTCAGAAGTCTCGCATGAATTTTTCGCGAATTACAGACTTTCTAAAAAATGCCCAAAAACCCTAACGCGCTCCGATACCATGTGAATGGTAACCGTAAATTCTTCTTGTATTAACAAAAGGAGATCTTACAATATAAAGAAGTTACAAGCAACTGTAGATATTAATGATATCTACCTAGAGACATTAAATGTCCACCTAACAGATAGAAAATATCTAATCTATTAAATACATCATATTGACCATTAATAATATAAGAATATAATATTCTAACAATGCCAACCTTGTAGTGCATCCAACTGTGAGCGCAATTGGAGCTTGTTTGAGGCTATCCACACAAAGAAGATGAACAAACTAGCTCAAAAATGCCTCAATTACCTTGTCTATGTGCATTATAATCTTCAACTGCGCACAAGAAAGGTAGAGGAAATATCGTGTGATCCAATTGATTTGGATGAGATAGATCCTTAAAGTGATTGGACAAGGTGGGCTGAACAACCTTCATTGTTTTCTGAGGATGATATCTATGATTTGGAGAGACAAGCAACGAAGGAAGGGGGTGGATTGGGATTCTCATTGAATGACATTGAGGATGAGGAGACTGAGGAGGAGTCATTGCCACCAACATCTACATCCAAGATGGAGGTTGAGGAGCCACAGTAGAGTCCTACGACTAGACCCTCTAGTTCTACCTCTCCCCTAGTGAAAACTAGACATGGGAAGAGGAAAATGTAATTTTTTAAAATATATTAATTTAGTATTTACTTTCAGTTTTACAAAAACAATTTGCTATTTTCATTTTTTTTCAGATTATCAATATTAGTGCATTCCACATGAGGATGCCATTTTGTACCTAATTTGCTTTCAAATCAATCAAATATAACTAGACTAAGCTTGTTTCTTTTATGTACTCATTTATTGACTCATTGGATGCATCTTATCATTGAATTTTGCAAAAAAAAATGTGTTTTTAATGAAATTTAAGCAATTTTTTAAGTTGTCGAGTTTTTTGCCGAGTCGTGTTTTTTGGGCTTGGCGAGTTTTTCAACTATGTCCAAAACCCTTTTTGGATGCTGATAAAACCATAATATATTGATGGTGTGAAGGTTTTCCCTGTTCACCCTCTGACTAATGTGTGTGGAAGTTACAAAATCAAAATGGAATTCATGATAGGAAGTTACAAAATGTGTGTGTGGATTCTGCCATCTTTCCCATATGTATAAAATGAAACTTAGTGGTACCCTAGTAGACCTCAAGTAGCATTAAGCTTAACCCTGTAGGTAACATGCCAGAGCCTTGTAACTTGTAGTTATGGGTACAAAGCATCACAAGCTAAATTAATTGCAATATTGTTGTAGGCGAATTGGAAGACTAATATGATGTTAAAGCTTTGTTTAATGAAATGAAGTGTGTCATGCCCCCGTCAAACCTTGATTAAGAAAATTAGATCACCGCCTATATCCTAGGCTAGAGAATTAAATTAACAAAAAGGTCAATTAATATTAGAAAAAAGAATGTCATGGGCGGTGACTCTACAAAAGCAGATAATTAACAATAAAAAGGTTTTAAGGCAGCACTTGGTTATGAAGGGATGTATCCAATGTTCCACGGGGACGCCCCGCCCCCTTCCCCTAAATCTACACGTTTCGGAGACGAGGACATTTCGAGGACTTGGAGACGGCTAAGAAACATCCCCCCACCATACCACCACCACCGTTGGGACTTGGGAAACTTCACGGGGACAGGGAAGACGTTTGGACGTCTCTGAGACATCTTAGGGACGCCTAGCCATCCCTCGAGCGTCTCAGGGACACACAGGCATCTCCTGCACTGGACAAATGGAAAAAGTGTTTTCAAAAAAAAAATCTTTAAAATTTTTTGAAGTTTGTGCCTTGGGTGTAGCCCTAAAGGCTTGTGGGACCCCCCTCCAAACACACTACCTCTACAAAACCCTCCAACTCCTCTTTTTTAGCTCACATTTGCATTTCATGTTTTGCAACAGCTAGGTGAAGAGGAGAGAAAACAATGAGAAGAGTGGGTGAAAGAGTGAGATTGACGTGTTGCAAGTGCAAGAGGGGTGAGAAGGAGAAAGAAGAAGAAGAGGAGGAGCATTCTACACCAACTTAGAAGGATTTTTCAAGCACAAGGTAGGTTTCTATTGTTGTTTTTTGAAGCTTTTTCAAAAAAAAAAAATTCTAAGTTTTTAGATTCATTTTCAAAACATGGCTGCAAATGCATATCATATTTTCATTTCAAGGCTCATTGTTCATTTTTCATCTTTCCATCAAGATTCAACATCAAACTTCAAAATTTTATTTTCAAATTTGTTAAACTTTAGATTCATTTTCAAAACATGGCTACAAATGCATATTCATATTTTCATTTCAAGGCTCATTGTTCATTTTTCATCTTTCCATCAAGATTCAACATCAAACTTTAAAATTTTATTTTCAAATTTGTTAAACTAGGCTGAAACTAGGCACTTAGAATTTATTTGTTTATTACAGTGTCTCAATGAGCTCTCATGACATGAGTGAGAATGAGCTTCATTCTCATAGTGATCCTGAATCTGAATATGCTCCTGAGGCTGAGGGGAGTGACCATGGGGCTGAGCTTGAAGCCCAAACTAGTTCCATGGCAAGTGAAGCAAGTACTATAGAGTGCCCTTCTACATTATTGGCACCATATGTTAGGGGTCCTTTTGATCACAAATCCCCTCTCAAACAGTTTGCAACAAAATTACCAGGCAAGCCAAGGGCAGCATCTAGTGGCACAAGGAGGTGGAAGTGACACTTTTGTGATGTAGAGTGGTTAGGGAGCATTACTAGAGTTAATGCACACCTTTTCATTAGAGGAAAAGGTGTGGAGATATGTTCATTTTTGGCAAAACCGGAAAACCTCGAGCTGAAATAAATAAGTTATGGGGTGTTCCTGATGATAGTCCAGCTGCAGTTGCACCTATTCCTACTACTTTGCTTCATAGGACACATCTTCAGCATAGCCAGCCACAGATTTCCAGCCATACTTTGCAAACAAGAGTAGGAGGGGCACTATTTTCTTCTTCCAATGCCTATGCAGGAGAGGGCACAGGGAAACAGAAATTGCAAAGTCAAACTCAAAGTAGCCCCATAACAGATTTGTTCGACGTGCAGCTCAAGGATGACATAGATGATGCCATTGGCAAGTTCTTCTTTGCCAATGGCATCCCATTTCATGTAGCCCGATCTCCTTATTATAAGGAGATGATATCGATGGTGGCAAGGGGAGGACCGTCATATGTGCGACCAGGTGAGACGAAATTGAGGACCACGATTTGGATAAGAACTATTCCAAGATCAATTTGTTGATGGAGAAGATGAAGGAATGTTGGGTTAAGACAGGATGCAGTATAGTCATGGATGGGTGGACGCATAGTTTACAAGAAATTGGCGATTACTCGATAATTTGACGGGAGAAAATCGTCTACATACTGCTCACGAGTAAAAGCATAAATTACTCGACGTGCAATTTTTTTGGAGATTACTCGGCTACTCGGAGAGTAATCGCTGAGTATGTAAACTATGGGTGCACAGACATTAGCCATCGTCCACTCATTAATATCATGGTTACATGTACAGAGGGCCCATATTTTCTTAAGGCAGTTGATTGTTCAAGGCATCGCAAAGATGTTGATTTTCAATTTGAGGTCCTCAAGGAGGCTATTGAGGAGGTTGGGCCACAAAATGTGGTAAAAATAGTGACAGATGCAACACATGTGTGCAAAGTTGCGAGGAGACTTGTTGGGGCAGCTTATAGACATATTTGGTGGACCCCATGTTGTGTGCATGCCATGAACAATGCACTCAAGGACATGGGAAAGATTGATTGGATTAGAGCAGTGGTAAATGATGCGAGAGATGTGCAGATGTTTATCTGCAACCACCACACTTCACATGCACTCTTCAAAATCTTCTCTAAGGAGTTCCTGAAACCTACTGATATGAGATATGCTTCCTATTTCATTCTCTTAGAGAGAATGATTGAGTTGCAAGAGTCACTACAACTCATGGTTATGACAACAGAATGGAATAGGTGGGCCGAGTCTAAGACAAAGCAGGGGAGGAGGGTGAAGGATACAATGAAGAGTGATGTGTTTTGGAGTGATGCAAAATATATTGTCTCCATCATTGCTTCAGTTTTCCAGGTCATCAGGTATGGGGATGCGGATGCACCTAACCTTGGAGAGGTGTATGAGTGCATTGATTCTATGCTTGATCAGATGAGGGTTGTTGTGCGAGAGAAGGACCCCACATTAGCATTCTACCATGAGCACATTCAACCAATCATTCACAGGAGATGAGAGAAGCTCAACACTCCCTTGCACATGGCAGCCTATGCACTGAATCCTAAGTGGTTCAAGACTAGGCCCGGTAGAATGAAACCCATAGAGGATGCGGAGGTGAAGGCAGGGTTCTTGAGGTGAATTAAGAGGATGTATGATCCTGTAGATGCTAGCACGATTCACACTAAGTGGACCAAATTTTCTACTCTTAGAGGTTATTCAGATGCAGCCAAGATGGATATGGCAACTATGGCGCAAGAGGACCCAGTTTTGTGGTGGACCTGCCATGGATCGAGATCTTTGACTACCACTCTAGCCATCCAATTGTTATCTCAGGTTTCTAGTTCTTCAGCTGCTGAGAGGAACTGGTCTACATATAGCTTCATCCACTCTCTTCAAAGGAATAGACTTACCTCTAGGAGAGCAGAGAAGTTGTGGTTGTACATAGTGCTTTGCATCTCATTGACCGCAAAACACTTGTGTACAAAGAGAGTCCATAAGAATGATGGGATGTAGAGCCAAAGGAGCCAACACAGATTGTTGAGGATGTTTCAACTTCAGATGCAAGGTTGGTTGCTGTTAGTTTGGCAGAGCTTGACCATGAGGATTCCAGTAGTTCGAGTGATGAGGAGTTTGGGGATGATTAGAGGCCTCCCTTCACTACATTTTTGCATTTTGTACTTATTTTGATATCAATGTATCATGCTACTCATTGTAATCATCTTTATGATATCATATTATGATATCATATTTTCGATATAATAGAAATCTCAAATTCGACAATTTCATTTGTCAAATTTTGTTTACTTTTGGTCTTTTAGTAATAGTATTCAAGTATTTAAAATGTTAGTATTTGCAATTTTGCTATTTTACTAATTTGCCAAAGTTTAATTTGAAATATAATTCTTAAACATCTTTTTATAACTAGTTTTTCAAGTACTATATGTATATCAGCACCCCACACCCCCCCTCCCGCCATCCTCCCACCATTCTCGGACTTAGACCCTTTGTCCCCCCATCCCCAAAACCCATCCCCGTCAAGAAACTCCGTGGAACACTGGATGTATCCTTACTTTAGAAACCTCATGTAAGGACCTCCATTGAAGGGTGATGGACTCCCAAAGACAAAGAGCCAAACATCACTGATCCGGATATCTAAAGTAAGGAGATTGTTGCCTGAGTCCCTATAGAGATCGTAATGTCTCCCCTGAATCTCCTAGTAAATGAAGCATCTGAAGATGAAATGCTTCTCAGTCTCCACCTCGTGGAGGGAGAAAAGACAGCAAATCATCAAATCATCAGTTATGACCAATGAATGACTGACTCTTAGTAGGATTGGTTTCAGGAACTTGTATATAGGCACTAGCCTTAGGTTATGATGTGCTGCTTTGTATTGCACTGTTGTCAACAGCTGGATGAATTATACTAAAGAGTTATGGTATATAAACCTCTTTTAATAATATTTTACCAGGGAGTCTAATTAGTATATGTTAATGAAATTAATGTTACAGCAGATGTCTGAAACTTAGATTGCTCTCAGAGACAGCGATAAAGTTTTTGGAAATTTATATAATATAATTCTTTCTTGGTGATTCATTCCTAAACAGTAGCACATGACAGTAAAATTTAATTCCTTGGAACCTAGCTTACTACTGAGAGTGATCTGAGAAAATAAATAGCATGGATTAACTATTAAAATCGTTTTGGCTGTTCAATGGTCAAGGTATCAGTCTGACTGGAGATAGTTTCAATTTTGAAATGCAATTCTTTCTATATACTTAAACATTACAAGGTAAAACCTCAACGTTTCAGTGCTGGGATTTATTATTCCCTGACAATCATAGCAGCAGACTTTTAAATTGTCCCCCATTACGAGATGTCAACCCCACAACTATTTTGTTTTGTGGCGGACTTGCCTTCACGAAAATCTATGGTATTCTGATAATTTATTATAAATGAACAGCGAACTTAATTGGAAATAAGAATGGTGTTGTTCACACTTGTAGTTGTAAGAAAACTATAACATCAATTACGAATATTATACTTGGAGGAATTTTATAACAATCTTGCTGGGAACTTGCAAGTTTTGGAATATTCATCATTTAAGTTCTATAAATCTGTCTATTGCCATGCACGTTCAAATGAACAGCCTCTGATGATTTCCTTGTGCTTGAATAAGTAGTGTTCTTTTGCTCCCTAGATATCAACCTTCTCAACTTCATGATGAGAAATCTATGCACCTATCCTTCAAAGGATAAAAGAACGTATAGCAAAATCAATAAACTGAATGTAGAAGCGAATACTGAATGTTTAACTTGGGTTCATCCAGTTATCCCTCTTTTTTCTGCTTTTGACCATAGATTTTCATGGACTTGATAATCAATAAAAAAATATTTAGGATTTACAGTTTGAGACACCAGCAGAGACTATTTTGTTCTCTTAAGCTTAATTAGGCTAAGAAGTAGTAAATGTAAACTTTTCGGGAAGAATTATACACACATCATGATCAGCAGATTTTCATTGCTGAATTCCAACTAATACATTTCAGATGTTTCACCTACTCTGAAGAATAAATCCTTCTTGGGGAAATAATAAGACAAGTGATGTACCAGTCATCCAAAGAGTATTATTGTGATCTATCGATTCTTTGAAATTGGTGATTAACCTTGTGAGCACACCTTAAAATATCTTGAACAGTATGCTGTTGGGATTATTACATCATAGTTATTATCACTTTCTCTTGCATATTACTGGTGCTGCTCCTTCCATGGAATTAGAGGAAGACAAAGTTGAAGTTCTCAGTTGTTCTCATCCTTCCTCCAGCTTTGCCGAATAGGATTTGTATTGTTTTGTCTGGTTATGGGTCAAGGGTTTCAATTTTGTATTGCTGTGAGACTGGTTGTAATTAGTTTGTTGAAGGGGTTTCTCAATAGCTAAATAAAGCCAGATCTGTGTTTGGCATGTTAAGAAGGAAAAATAATGTATCTTTCTGGATCTTGATCTACGTGGAGAGGGCCACTTATCCCTCATTTAAAGGATGAAAATAATTAGTTAGAGGTGAGATATAAAGTACCTGTAGAGAGGATCACTGTCACCAATACTGCCATATGAAGGCGCCAGCAAGCTAAGGCTTGCAATGAGCATGAACAACACCGCTGGACTCAAACCCCGCCCTGCTCGATCTGTCATTCCTTGCACTCTGAAATTGCCCTTCTCTGAAAACATTTTAATCTGTTGTCATGACCCCTCCATTTGGCCATTAACTTCGCATAAAAACACTTGATAATATGTTCTAAAAAAATTCTATTTTAAATTATCTTCATATAACTTGCAAATCAATACAACATATAAAACAAGTGCATTTATGACTATGAATAACCTCAATCAGAAAACCCAATCATATGTAGTAAGCAAATACCATAAAAAATAATCTTGTTTAGTCATTCAATCTTGACAAGACCCACAGTAATCAGAGGGGATGCTGTGAGGATACTTGTGGACTTAACCCACAATAATCAAAAGAAATCTTAGAAGGATACTGGTGAAGCTGAGCCACAATAGTCAGACTGAGATTACCAAAGTCATAGTAATTTATAATTTGATATTTAGATGCATAGATGGATGCTTATATTTAAGGAATATTACATTGATTTAACATCCTACTAAATATCAAACTATGCATCTAAACATCAAATTATAAATTACTATGACTTTGGTAAACTCGGTCTGATTATCGTGGGTCAGCTCCACCAGTATCCTTACAAAATTCCCTTTGACTATTGTGGGTTAAGTCCATGAGTATCCTCACAGCATCCCCTCTGACTACTGTGAGTCAAGTCCATGGGTAACACAGAAGATCCCCTTTGACTACCAAGGGGATGTTCGGGCCAAAGGATTGCAAACTAGGATAAACCCTCCTAAGTTTGCTCTCTGAAAAGCCATAATCTGTAAATGTGCTACTGCTAATAATGAATAATTGTAAGTGACAGATAATGCTGAGGTTTCTTCTCTCCAGAATAATAACATAACTGGCACCTACATTGTTGAGAGCTGCAGTGGGTTCACTGATAAGGAATATGGATGTGTGTCAATTGGAAGTGCTTTGTTGTACTGAGAAAAATGGATCTTCCCATACAGTGAAACAATTCCTGTGACTAAATAATATTTTCTAGTGTGTGAAAACTTTTCAGGTGTATTTTGGGCTTAAATGCTCACAGGGAAAAGCTGATTGGATAATCCCCGATATCTCAACTCGGGTTTGAATCTAATACTAATAGACATATGTGAATGTTATCCACCATTGGATCCAAGTTACCAGGTCTCTATTGTTACGTATCAAGAATATATACATACAAATCTATCTATCTTTAAAAAACAAGCTAGAATAAACTAATTCTACTTATGCATTTTTTTGTATTGATGACCATTTTAATCATACCCAATAGTGAAACACAATAATAACTACCTATTATTTTGCTGCTGGCTTTTGCTGTGGCTTTCCACTTCTTGTGGAAACCTATTTCTTGTAAGTTCTGTGTTCGGGACATGCTGTGTTTTTTAGTCCCATTTGTAAAAGGGTTTGGACCCTTTAAAATCCCACTTTTACCCTTAATATCAAAAAAATAATACCTATCTATTATTGAGTCTTCTTTGATATCCTTATGTTTATTTCACAAACTTATATGTTACCATTTGAGTTGACTCTTTTTAAGTGACTTCTTAGTTAACCTCTTTCTTTGATATCGCTATCATAGTCTTGTGTACTTGTACATTCTCACATATGACGGTATTAGATAATGTTTCTTCCATATTAGAATTTTCCAATTCCCTTGATTCCGTTAATAAAGTTTGCACTTCTCAATTCATTCAACCTTTTTACATTAACCCATTCTTCATTTGTAAGCTTTACCTAGGTGTCAAATCCTACTTGGAAGCTTTAGTTTTATTCATGATCATGATACTCAAATAGATTCTTCATTTTTTATCTTAGAATGATAGTTTTGTCCTATTGTCTCGATTTTTCTTTTCAACATATATATTTAATGACACAAATTTTGTCATTGTTTTAATGCATCCAATAAGACTTTGAAATCCTTCTAATACGGCTATCTTCCATACCCAAGTGTAATACTGTGTCCTAACTAGTACTGACAATCTTTGGTTCTCATTATGTATGATGATTATCCACTTTTACTTGAATCAAGATATTGAAAATTCTGTTGAGCATTTCTACGTCAATATATGAAAATCAATGTTATGAACAATAAAATTTACTTTTCTGTCAAAATTTGGTATTTCAATCAATTTATTCCTTACATATCAAATATTATACATTAAATCTCAATGCTCGTCATAGGATTATCCTAAGTTCTTTAGGTTTACGATTCAATCTATTCATGGTCTATTGTAACCACATTAATCAGCTTGATGTATTCTTGTCAAACCCTCCATTAGGGTTTCCATTAGGATGTTGATGAAAATAGAATATACCGAGGGTAATAATGAATCCAATTACAATTTCCCACAATTTTCCTAACTGGAGTTTGATAATATGCTTTTTCTGACACTGATGTAGATGGTTTTCTGCTAATAAAATTCTGCCAACTCTAATCTTGAAGCTGCTGTACTTGCTGTAGCCACTGTAGAATAATGAAGTTTAACTTCTGTTTACTATCAAATTTTGCAAAAGCATTGATTTTGAATGCTGTTTCTACTGTCAGAAGTCTGGAATTCTGCTGCTTATTCCCTTCAGTATGAAAAATCACAAGCCCTGCTGCTGGTTGGAAAAATGAATACAAAAACTCTTTAAATAATGACAGAAATCCATTTCTGCTTTTAAGAGTGACGCTTCCCCTTTCTTTAAATAGCTTGTTTCTACCTTTCCTTATTTTAGAAGTGATAAACTCTAAAAAGTATCTTGTGTAAATAGCTTCTTCACCTATTTTTGAAAAGGTGCCACCTCCATTTTCACTAAACAAGTTGGCCAAGAACAAAGTTTCCTCTAGTTTAGTCAACTAAGAATAGTTTTGTTTTTTTGTTTTTGTTATAAAAATGTAAAAGCCCACACTCATTGTATTCCATGAGATGACATCTCTTTGAGGCATTCAGTCAAACAGTTCACATGCCTTGCCCGAGCTTCCACATTTTGCAGACATATCTACCAGAGCATTTTTAATTTTTAATTTTTCAACCATAATTATTAATATCAATATGATATATCAATTTTGTGCATATCCTGCAATATTGCAATCCACGAGATCACATTTCTTTCAAGGATAGTGATTCTTTTTTAACATTGTAGGTCTGATTTTTTTTTTTTAACATTGTAGGTCTGATTTTTTTTTAACATTGTTTTTTGCAGCATCATCATCATAATGAGTTCATACAGCAGAAGTGACAATGAGGGTCAAGAGGTTGAACCAGAAATTCAAAGTGAAAATGAATCATCTGATGATCCTAAATTTCAAATAGGAGGGGGCAAACACACTGAACATGGCTCAAATACTCAAACTGACACAAGTTCTATTGGGAGTAAAAATGATCACTGCCCTTCACGACTACTCCAAAAATGGGCCAAAGGCCCCTTTGATCCAAAATCACCTTTAAAACAATTTGCATCTAAGATAGCAACAAAGCCTAGGGCAACTGGAGGCACTAGAAAGTGGAAGTGCCACATGTGTGAACTTACATGTTTTGGCAGCATTACTAGAACTAATGCTCACTTTCTTCTTGTTTGAAGCAAAGGTGTAGATATATGCAAAATGGTGGAAGGTAATTTGAAGTACAGGGCTGAAATTTAAAAATTATGGGGTCGTAATGAGGATGAAGTACCTATAAATGTTGCTTTGCCACAAAGGAGTAGGGGTGATCAGATTTCAGCAGTTTCTATTTCTACTTTGCAGAGTCTAAGGTCATTGAATCCATCTAGTTCAAGTGCAGCAGAGCCTAAGGGAAAACGTAAGATGGCATCTTCACAACCATTGGCAGATTTATTCAATGTGCAAGCAAAGGATGAGGCACATGATGCCATTGGCAAATTCTATTCCATTCCATGTGGCTCCCTCTCCTTATTATAAGGAAGTTGTGTCAAAGATAATAAGGGCAGCACAATCATCTGTGCGACCAAGGGAGACTAAATTAAGGACAACAATCTTGGATCAAAACTATTCCAAGATTAATATTTTGATGGAGAAGATGAAGAGAACCTGGGTTGCAAGTGGATGCAGCATTGTCATGGATGGGTGGATGGACATTAGGCATCGTCTAGATGGACATTAGGCATTCTCCACTCATCAATATCATCGTTACATCTGGAGTGGGCCCTTATTTCCTTAGGGCTATTGATTGTTCAGGGCATAGCAAGGATGCTCATTATCAATTCCAGATCCTCAAGGATGATATAGAGGAGGTTGGGCCACAAAATGTGGTGCAGGTAGTGACAAATGTGGCCCATGTGTGCAGAGTTGCAGGGAAGTTGATTAAGGCAGCCTATAGACATATTTGGTGGCCTCCTTGTTGTGTGCATGCTATGAATAATGCACTTAAGGACATGGGTAAAATCAGTTGGATCAAATCAATTGTTAGTGATGCTAGAGATGTGCAGATGTTTATCTGCAACCACCATACTTCACATGCACTTTTTAGGTCCTTCTCCAAGAAGGAATTCATGAAACCTGTAGAGACTCGGTATGCATCATACTTTATTCTCTGTGAGGATGCTTCGAGCTGTAAGAGGTATTGCAACTAATGCAATGACAGCGCACGGAACCGATGCACCGAAATAAACCATAAAGGCAGGTTGAGGGTTAAGGAGGTGGTGAAGAATGATGTCTTTTGGGTTGATGCCAAATATATTGTCTCCATCATTGAGCCAGTCTTCAAAGTTATTAGATTTGGGGATTCTAATGCACCTTCCCTTGGAGAGGTATACGAATGTATTGATTCCATGCTTGATCAAATGAAGGCTAAAGTGCGAGAGAAGGACCCCACAATGCAATTCTACACCGAGCATATTTATCCAATCATTCAACATAGATGGGAGAAACTCAACACTCCCTTACACATGGCTGCCTACGCATTGAACCCAAAGTGGTATGTGCCACGTCTTGGCAGAATGACACCTATGGAGGATGTTGAGGTGAAGGAAGGGTTCATGAAGGCCATTGACAAAATATATGATCCTATAGAGGCCAGCTTGCTTCGTACTAAGTGGACAAAATTTGCTACTCTTTGGGGATATTCAGAGGCAGCCAAAGTAGATTTGGAGACTATGTCACAGGAG
>VDFB02224097.1:0-15750 GCA_007258455.2 Sequoia sempervirens
ATAGTTATGAAATTGATTCCAATGAATATGAATGGTATTCCCTCTCTGAAGAGTCTTGTCATGATAAGGAAATTGATGTGATACAAAAGTATACACCAACACGTATGGAGGGACAAAGCTCAGGTTCTAGACCACTTGTATTTTGATCACAACATATTGATGATGACTCAAGTGAAGACGATTAGACTTTGAGAGAGATAGATATTTCAAAAGAGAGTAACATCATAGACCTTGATATTTCTATCAAACACTTTGACGATGTTGCCATTATGACACTTGCTCCTTTTGACCTTAGCCAATCTGACGATTCCTTGCCATTGGTACACCCCGAACTAATTGACTGGGACCAAACCGAGCTGCTTGACATACCTATCTTTCCAAACAATGATGCCATTGTGAATTTCCGTTGCTCTGACAATCCTGAAACATGTTCCATCATTGAATCTCATAATGAAGCTTCAAGCAAGGAGAGTGCCAAATCTCTCACCTGCAAAACAATGAATATCAAATATTGATCTAATGGTGAAAACCATTTAATGGCAATATTAGATCAAGAAAAAGTAAAAATAAAGAGTGCATCTGACGGTGAAAACCTCTCCGAGGCACCAAAATATGGGAGATTTGACACTCTTCCTGAGCACTACTAGGAGAGATCTCCAGTGTTGATTGAACCCATAGTCCATCAACATTGGTACAACTAAAACAATCAAGACTCTACATCTTGCAGCATCCATGATAGAAGAAGAAAAACCAAGCTTTACCAAATTCTTTGAGGAGAGACAAATCAACTTTTCTTGGTCCTACACTAACATGCCAAACATGGATCCCAAGCTTATCATGCATCATTTATCTCTACCACCTAGAGTAAAGCCAGTGAAGCAAAAGTTGAGAAGAATGCATCCTCGTATTGCCCTCTTAGTTAAAGCTGAGTTGAAAAAACTATTGGATGTGGGATTTATCTGACCTATTGATTATGCTAAGTGGATATCAAATATTGTGTCACTTTCAAAACCCAACCACAACATCAGGATATGTATGGATTTTAGAGATCTGTAGAGGATTTCGAAAGATCATTTCCTAACATTGACATCATCATAGACTTGACAAGCTGGACATGAAATGTTATCATATGGATGGATTTCAGGTTCAAAATTAGATAGATAGCAATAAAGATCAAGATAAAACAATAACTACATAATGTCATAGATTTTTGCATTTTGTTGGAACGTAATTCCTTTTGGATTGAAAAATGTTAGAGCCACATATTAGTGAGTGATGACCACCATCTTCCATAACATGATGCATACCTTTATGGAGGACTATGTAGATGACTTGTTGGAAAAATCATTCACTAGAGAAGGACATCTAGAAATTCTAGACAAAATCTTCACTCGGTTGGAGAAATTCAATGTAAGATTAAATCCAAAGAAATGTGCATTTGGCGTGACATTAGCTAAACTTTTGGGATATATTGTATTAGCTAAAGGCATTGAGGTGGGTCCTACGAAATTCAAAGCTATCATGGAGATGCCTCCTAAGAATATCAGCCAAATCAGATCTTTACAGGGATGATTCCAATCTATTAGGAGGTTCATCACACAACTAGCAGATAAAAGTCATCCTTTTAATCACACGTTACACAAGAATTTTTTTTTCAAAATGGATGAAAAATGTGAAGAAAATTTTAATGAATTGAAGTAATATCTAATTTCATCACCCATACTAGTACCACCAACTGAAGGAAAACCATTATTACTCTACATAGCAAAAACAAAGGTATCTTTGGGTGCTCTATTGCCACAGGAAGATTCTGCAAGAAAAGAAAGAGCTATTTATTACTTCAGTGAAACCTTGAATGGCTATGAGATCAACTACAAATTTATTGAAAAATATTTCCTAGCATTAGTATTTGCTACTCAAAAAATAAGACACTACATGTTGACCCACACCATAAAACTCATAGCAAAAATTTATCCATTAAAGTATTTACTCAGCAAAGTTACCCTAGTAAGAAGACTAGCCAATTGGGTAATCATATTAAGTGAGTTTGACATTCAATATGTGGATAGGAAAGCAATCAAGGGTCAAGAAATAGTGGATCAACTATCTGAAGCACCATTACAAGATGATCACCCAATGAGCATTGATTTTTCAGATGCCAATGTCCTTACAGTGTCAATGCAACGGTGGATGTTATATTTTGATGGATCTTACACACAACATGGATCAGGCATAGGTATCTTATTTTTCATGCCTCAAGGACACACCATTCCAAAGTCCTACAAGTTAATTTTTCCTTGTACTGACAACACATCCGAGTATGAAGCATTGATCATTGGAATCAAAGTAGCAGTCAAATGGAAGATCACCGAATTGCAAGTCTATGGTGATTCCCAACTAGTCATTAATCAGGTGAATGATGATTATCAGACAAAAGATGATAAATTGATGCCATATAAAAGAATGGTTGATGAATTCAAAATGTACTTTTGGGAGACCAAATTTGAGAAAATTTCAAGAGGGGACAACAAAGATACTAATGCTATGGAAACCATTGCTTCTCTCCTATAGATACCTGAAAAACAAGCCCATTATGAGTTCATGGTGGAACAACTATTTAACCTTTCCTAATATAACCCCGAATCCCAAGTCATATACCACCTAGTCAAAGCTAATGCTTCTATCTATAGGAAAATATACACCTATCTAAAAGACAATACCCTAACCAGATTTATCCTGAACCCAAAAATGAAACTTTATTCAACAAGCAGCTCGACACACCTTGATAACCAATTTACTTTATCGCCAAGGTCTTGATGGTACTCTCCTTCAGTGTCTTGAACATAACAAAGATGAAACTACTTTACGTGAGCTTCATGAAGGTATCTGTGGCATACATTCAACTGGTCTAACTCTCGCTAAAAAACTCCTACACTTGAGGTATTACTGGCCGAATATGGAAAGTAGTCTTTTCAATATGTCAAGAAGTTCCAAAAATTTAAAGTCCATGGGACCCTGATACAAGCACCAACACAAGAATTACAACCTTTTGCATCATCGCCTTTCTATCAATGGGGACTAGACCTTGTAGGAAAAATTTAGCCACCTTTGTCAAATGGACATAATTTCATCATCACAACCATAAAGTACTTAATGAAGTGGATTGAAGTTATTCCCTTAACCACCATCATCGAAAAACAAATTGCATCCTTCATCCTAAATTACATCATCTGTCGGTATGGAATTCCTCAGTCCATTGTCACGGAAAATGGTAGACCTTTAAAGAATCAAGACATCCAAGAACTTTGTGAAAGGTTTCATATCCAGCATCGATTTTCTACACCATACTATCCTTAAGGAAATGGCTAGGTAGAGGCCTCAAATAAAACCATTTTGAAAATCTTAAAGAAAATCCTCAACTATGTTGGACATGATTGGAACATTCACCTGTATCTTGCTTTATGGGCTTATAGAACCAGTATTAGCACCTCGACAGGAGCTACACCCTATGATTTAGTCTATGGATTAGAGGCCATTTTACCTATTAAGGTTGAGCTACCATCACTCTGTGTGTCACTACAAGGGATCATTTCAGATGAAGATTATCAGGTGTCTAAGCTAGAAGAGTTGGAACTATTGGATGAGCGTCGTTAGCATGCAATTGATCACCTAAAAGAATATCAGCAAAGGATGTCATGAAGTTACAATCACAGAGTAAAACCAAGAACATTTTAGGTGGGTGACTTAGTCTTGAAAGAAAATCCCCATAATCAACAAGATAGGGAAAATAAAGGAAAATTTGAACCAAACTAGCTAGGTCCCTTTGTCGTTGTCTCATTCTTTGCATCTGGGGCCTATTAGTTGTCCATGGTTGAAGGGGATTTTTTGATGAACCTATCAATAGCCTGCATCTCAAAAAGTTCTACACTTGAATCATCCACTGCATCAGTAAAAGTCCTAAAAAAATACAAAAAAAAGTCAAAAAATGTCTTGAAAAAAATCATTACCTTGATGAAAACCTAACAAGCAGAGGGCATCTCTTGGTGACAACAAAATTTAGAAAAAGAGAAAAATGCAAAAACAAATCGAAAAATGGAAAAAATACAAAATCATAAAATATAAAAAATTCTACCCAATAAAAACAAGTAGTGAAAACTTTTATGAGACACTATTTGTGATAGATTAGCTTTTCCATCTATTTGAGCATGCCAACCATTCACTTTCACCATTTTCTTTCACTTCCATTCTACCTATCATTAGAAAGCTTCATGTACATATCTTGGCATCACAATCGTGTCTCACCCTAGACTAGGGGAAAAATCTGAGGAACTCACTAGGGAACCGATAAACTTTGAGCTTAAACCAACAGACAAGCAAACAAGTAGTAACACAATGTCACGAACACAACGATCATAATGCAACCTAGCATTGAACATCAATCACAATCATGAACACATCAAACATCCATATCATACAACAAATAGCTAAATCAATCAAATCAAAGCAAACTTTAAATGGATGATGTTCCTCTGAATCATGATTTTATCACATTAGCATGAATGTTCAATTGTTGTAATTTTATTTTTGTTATCATATCTTTGGAGCAACTCAATGATGTATTGAACTAGAGGAGCTAGGAAGGAGTATGATTTTTGTTTGTCTGTTATCTGTGAGTTGATCATTATTACTATGCAAATTGTCGCGAGATGTGCTCTACAAAGTATCACTGATGACATTCTGAATTTGCACAAGAAAATGATTAACTCTTGTCTGTTTACTCAAGCAATGCTCATGTCATCTTGGTTTAATTGTACCTAGATGCTTGTTTTAACTTGCAATATCAAAAATCATGGAAGTAGTACTCAATTCATCATGGTCTAATTATACCATCGATGTTTGTACTCAATTTCAAAATTTTAAAGGATCAATGATGATAAAAAGCATGACAAATCAGTTGTTACAATGACAACATTTGCATATTAGATATACATGGTTAAGTTAGATTGCATCCATGGTAATTTTTGCATCTATATTTATGGGTTTTCTAAGGCTGAAACAATTTCACAATGATGTTATCTCTATTATTAATGGATTGAGTACATTTGACATTAACCAAAAACATATCATTCTCATATAGTTGCATAATCATTTGCATACATTAGAAAGCATTATCATGTCATAAATACATCATCACATCATTCCTCCATCCATTCATTACATCATAATATCCACATCAGAAAACAAAAAAAAAAGTGCATTGCATCTCACTTGCTTAATAAAAATTATTTCATATAGTATGGAGGTATCATATATTTGCATTAAGAAAATACAAAAACATAAGGGGCATTATATTTCATTTGCATCCATCACATGGTATAAAAGCATCATGCATAGGAGCATATACAATCATCATATCATCATTGCATCCATACATAGTCATTACATGAGTGTACATAAACATCACACATCATTCGCATAATCAAATCCATCTCATGGCATAAACACCATCCATAAAGCATATAGAATCATCATTCATACATCATCATATCATCATTGCATATATCAACCATAGCATCACATAAGCATCATGTAACCATCATAAGCACATAGAAATTAAATGCATCCATCATAGGCATCCATCATAAATCACATATGGACACAGATTTCTAATCATCACCACATATCATATAACCTCAAAATCATAATGTCAAGAGTACAATGATGTCCAAATATATATAAAGAGATACATCAATATCAAAATGGTAGTTTGTCATAGTGTCTCAACTAAATCAAGGAGTACACATCATGTCCCAAATGCATCTCATATGATCATCATGGAGCTATATGGTGCTCTCCCTTGACAGTGTTGGCCCTGTGCCTCCGACTGTACCTGATGGCCCTAGCCTTGGATTCCTACAAGGTGGCCCTGTCACACCTCTGTTGGTAGTCCTCGAATGTGTGTGAGAGTTGACAGACTGTGTGTAACTCTCCTGACACTCTGGAGGAACCGCCTCATGGTATCTCAACCTATAGTACTCAACCTCCCTGGCAGAGTGTCGTACCTCTCTCAAAAAATTGGTTGTACCTATGCCCTCGGCCACCCTCTATAGTATCTCTGCTATTCCCTCTACCTGCTCAACCCACTACCCTAAGGTATCCCTCTCAGCCGTGAGGGTGGAAATTTGTGCATGTGCTTGTATCTATAGTTGTCCCTATGTCTGTGCTAACTATCCCTGCAGTGTCTGAACCTGAGCCTGTAGAGCAACTATTTATGTTTTTTGTTGTTGAGAGGGTAATCTAATCTATACATGCTACTATGCTATAGCCACTAATGATCACCTCTTCCAAGGAACTCTGAAGTCTCACACATCTATCACTGGCCCTCCACCATCATTTCCATCTCGATCACCCCCATCACCATCTCTACCTCCTCCATCTCCTTCCTCATCTCCCTCATCATTGCTCTCTCCCTCTTGCTCCTCCTGATCTCCTCCATCTCTCCTCCGCCTGCGTCCATGTACTACTACCCTCTCCTCATCATCTAACAATGGCACTATCTCATTTGGACTCAAAATCCATTGGAAGGGATGTGCAAAGAGGTATTGTGCATACTCAGATATAGGAGCCTTTATGGCCTCTAGATGATAATCCCAAATAATGGCATATAAACTCTAGTATTCCTAAACTGCAACATCATAGGACAAAGTGGGTCCCCACTCTAGTACATCTATCTATCATTGTGCAAAATAAGCAACTCCCTGGGGCATGCCTTGTACCTTTCCATACTATTGCAGTACCCTCCTCTGCAGAAATATCTCAATAATAAACAGTTTCCTCCCAATCAGTAAAATAGACAAGCACAAATACGACATCTCAGTATCATCCTCTAGCCATTGCTCATAGTGGAAGTAGGGTCGCCATGTCACTGTCTCAAGATCATCCAATACTCTAGTTTTCTCAGCTTAGGTTAGACAATTGGACTTGTATATGCATGAGCATATGGTCTCCCTGCTAGACAATGTCTCTCTGCAACTGGATGGGTGATAGCTATGTGCTCCCACACCCATATCTGCAATAGTGTAACTCTAGCTGACAAAATGGACCCTTTGAGATAGACAACCTGGTACAAATCACATGATATAAATGGGAAAGTATATAGGAGCCTCAAGCATATCTAGTCCCCTGAGTAATCATACTCTCCAAAATTTGGCCCCATCCAACTAAGAGTCCCTTCAACCTGCGGTCGGGACATAGAAATCCTCCAATAAAACTAGCAAGCACACATGGCAATGTCGCATATGCATCGACCATCTCTCACCAGGGAATCTCGTAACCGCAAATCTGATCATCCTCAAACACTCTACGTAGTGCATCTGTATCACCCTGCTTAGTGGAATCATATACAACCAGCTCTATGACAACAAGAATCCTCAAAATGTGGTAAACATCCTCCAAGGTCATTATCATCTCACCAGTACAGGTAAGTGGAAGGTGTTATGATCACTGTGCTATCTCTCTGCTAATGCAGTTAGAAGCCCCCTGTTAATCTTATGCTAGAGCATGTCTATCAATGAAGTCAATCCACATCAGCCAATCACATTTAGATCAGCCTAATCCAGATGTGGAATCAAATCCCAAGTCCTTGGGAAGCACTCCCAAATCTATAGGACTGATGAAGGCTCCTATCATCACAACACATTGCAAATCAGCAAATCAATCAATCAACATCAATCAACCTATCAATCTAATCAACTTTCATGAGACTTTGATCAAATCACGTGAGCATCAATCATTTAACATCGCCTATCATGAGGTAAATCATCAATCTATCATTGATCCTCGCATATTATGACGTCAATAATCATCATCATATCATTGAATCTCACCTATCATGAGATCAATCATCATCTAATTTGTCAAGGTGAAGCCAAAATAGTGGTTTACAATTCAAGTGAGAAAGTAAAACTCACAAAAAATGAATACATGGCAAAAAACTTGATTTTAGGGGTTTGTACGAACCTAATGGTTTGACTAAACACATAAGAGGTTTGCTCGAACCAAGGTTCAAGTGAACAGTTTTAATTCTTTCCCACCCAAAAAACAAACAAAATCCCTTATGGAAGGGTGGCTCGCTCAAACCATGGTTCGAGCAAACCCTAGTTCGAGCAAACCCCTAGAGGTTCACTCAAACCCCTAGGGGTTCTTAGGAACCCCCGTTATTCCTCATCCCCCCCTGAGACACAAAAAAGCCTAAATTTTGGCACTTCGGAGCTCAGGTTGAGGATGAAAATGGAGGAATCTTCAAAAACCCAACTGGAATCAAGTAGTCCTTGGAACGAGCTATCCAATGAATATAATTTTAATATGTTTTGGTTTTATTATGTATTTGTTTTTTTAGTTTTATTAAACATAGGTTTTTCATCGAAAATGAAGGTCTTTGTTCTGCACATGTGGAAAAATAGCAGATTGTCAAAAAAAAAATTGAAAAATATGAGTGCATGAGATATTGAAGTTCTTGATACAACAAAAAAAAATTGAATTTCAATATATACAAAAAGAGTTGTGTTATATGGTTGTGCTATGTCTGAATTGTAATTGGTTTGACTTCAAAACTTGATAAGAAAAATATTTAATAAAAAACTATCTAACCAAATGGAAGCACTAGATATCAGAGTTACAAATCTAAATTTGAAAGAATTATAATTTTATCCTTGATGGAAAAAAAGTTGTATATTGTTATATCGATTGTCGTCCACTTTTAAAATGTTGTTTTGAAAAAACTAGTTTTAGGTAGAGATGGAAAAGAGATTATAATCACGATTCCAAAATTTTTGAAAAATATTTTTAAATCCTACACAAAATATGACGAGGAGCTCTAGTTTGCATCATCTTCCAAATTCCTCCTTGGTTTAGCTGCTTTAGGTCCCCGAAATCAGAGATTTAGTTAAAATAATAATTTAGGTGTCCAGTTTGGCCAAAATTGTAAACTACTATTTTGGGATCGCAGATCAACATCATCAAAACGTCAATAAATCAAAGGTTGAAGCATGATCAAAAATTATCCAAATCAAGGAATTAATCTAAAAACTAATGAAATCTAACCTAGATGTGCTAAATAATGACTCAAAGTGCTAAAACATGGATCGCTAGAAATTTCATGGATGTGTACGGAATGGTCTCTATCGTTGAATCGTCATATGCCATGGTAAGCAACCTTGCAATCCCTCTATCAATGTGCTAAATGATTATATGTGCTTTAACATTGACCTATTAAACTAAATTACATCTTTATTAACAATAAACCCCCTATGCCAGAACATTTGTCGTATGCACTAAACATCAGGCTCTAAGCACTAATTCCCTAAATGTGCTAAATCCCTCTATGAATGTGCTACAAAACTAACCCTATTCGCTAATCTACTCTATGCGCTAGAAAAGTCTACTAATGTGCTACATCAGTGACTGAATGCACTGAAACGCAATAAGAAGAATTTAAATAAGAAAAAATTTGAGAAAAATGAATTTTAAAAATCATGAGGTTTTCCAAGGTACATACCAGAGGTCCATATGCTCTGAGAAGATATGATGTCATACGCACTCAAATCAGTGTGTGTGGTAGGGAATCACCTTCTTGCTCAATTGCTCAATCACTCTCAAACTTCAAAATCAAAATGCACAAATGAACTTCTAATCCATCTTTTTAACATTTAAAAGGATAATTGAGTGGGATTTTTGTGGGGTTGATTTATTTTATTTTTCAAAGGGGCTTAATTAATCATTTCATCACCTGGCAGGTTCAACATCAATTTTTGAGAGATAGATCATTAAGATATCATCAAATCATCAAATCATCATTAAATCATTAGAAAATAATCAAAATATCCAAAAAATTCAAAAATTCATCGATTTATCTCCCGAGGGGGCATATATATCTATCATCACCTGAAATTCAATGTCTGGGGCATATCAAAAAAAAAAATTAGCATCACCGGCAAATTTTTCTTTGAAGCAATGTGTAAACACATCACTTCAAAGAGGGGAAAAATGTATACGCCTAAAATTGGTCAGGATAATCAATTAATTAAATACAAGCTATTTAATTAATAGACCCCTTTAATTCATCTACTTATGTAGTTCACTCTTAAAATTCTTCTAAAATTATTTTCTTCATGATTTATTTAAATAATAAATCTAACTATTTTTTTTATTTGATTAATTCCCTCTCACTAAATTTGAATTTTTAAATTCAATTTTGTCACATTTCTACATAACTTTCTAACCTCCTGCCACCTCATCATCCACCTCACCTTTTGTCTCATGAATTTAAATAAATCTAATTTTTAAATTATAATTATCCTCAACAAACTTGAAACAAACTTGGAGACACATGGCTCTCTTCCTCCATTGATTCCCTTCAACATTGGCAAAGTGTTTTACTAAAGGGAACATCCTCCATGATTTTCTCTAACCTCTTTATCCTCCACCATTCATCTTTCAAGCTGAAATCCTGAAGTTGAATCATGCCACATCAGAATATGTCTTGGAATTCCTATAAATATAGCCTCATTCTACAATATTTGCAATCCCATCTTGAATAAACTTACTATGCAGAAATTTTGTGAGAGAATTTAGAGTTCAAGCATAGAGCATTTAGAGTAATTAAGCATTTATCAATTTGCATTGTAGAAGCATTTTAGTTTAGAATCATGGCTTAGTTTCATAGCTGCATTCTCATTATCAAAGTAGTTTTACACAATATTTGCATCAAAATCTTTAATATCATATCCATTATCATATCACCATTATCATTTACAACATTGATATCATAGTATCATTCAACAAATCACATATCTTATCATCATGTAGGAATTAGATTCTTGCATTCTACAACATTTTATTCCTCAGGTTGTCATTCTAAAAGTCATAGTGCATACCAAAATCTGAGAGCCAATATGATTTAATGAATCCCTAAAGATAGGAAACAGTGGAACGATTTTAGGGAATTTTCTTTGCTTGCAATTAGATTAGTTTTATGATTCAATTCTCTAATCTAATACGTTTCATTACTTGTGTCATCTTGCTCACTTTGCACATTTTAACTCACACAAAATCAACCTGAAGGAATAGATGAATGTCATGTTTGCTATCAAAAAGATACCAAGGAACTAACTGTGCAAAATGTGTATAACACCAAAGATGCATAGAGTATATATATGTATATATATGTATATATATATATATACATATATACATATATACATATATGGGAAAGTATGCTCTAAAATGTGCAAGAGAATATATTGAACATAAAACCATGATAATGAACAGCTTGTTATGGGACACTAAGGAAAACAAACAGTTTGTTATAGGCATCTTCAAACAGGTGAGGGAAAAATGAATATCATCAAACATATTGATAGAAGACAAGCAATCTATGTAAGAATTGGCTTATCAATTCCAAATTTGAGCCACATTATTTGGCACTAAATATTAAACACAAATAGGAAAATTGCTAAAAGAACTATTAGGAAAACACTTAAGAACCACAGGAAAATGACAGATGATCGAAAATGAACATTAAATAGAACTTTTAAATATGGAGAAATATTCAACTCAAGATACATAAAAGAGGTTTAAATTACGACAAGATCATAGGATGCACTATCAAGAGGGCATATTTTGACCATTCCATAGGATATAAAATACTCACAAAAGCCTCTAGTGTTGCTCACATTTCTTTTGTTGAGCCCAGTTCAAATGAAGAATCCAATGCAACTAAAGTTGAACAAATTGTTGTTATACCTTGTTTAGATACTGATAGAATTTCAATTTGGAGCGCATTCGAGCTTCCCTAAACTTCTATCAATATGTGGACAAGGTGTAAGAGAAATTTCTTCACCCTTATTAGATATATATTTTAATAGGTTGCAATGTTTTAAATATGTTGCTAACTTGTAAAAAAATTTCCCTCTACTTATTGTTCCTTCTTGTCGTTGTGCACCTTTGACATTATGCCGATTTTTACGTAAGCCCTTGCTTGGCATGTCAATGACTAAAAATAGTTTAAAATAGCATATATAAGTATTATTTACATTGTGAGAAAATCTCTACAATATAAAGTTTTTGGTGAAAGATTAAAAATTACAGCAAAACAGTTAAGAATCATAGGAAAATAACACATGATCTAAAACCCCAAAATTTCACAATTTAAAAAATTGAAAACAATCCTTCTTACAAGAACAATAGAATAATTTGTTATAGGGAGCTTCAAAAAGATCAGGGGGAAAGAATATCATGAAACATATTGATACAAGACAAGCTATCTATGTAACTACTAGCTTCTCAATTGTAAATTTGAGTTGCATTATCTGGTGCTTAGTACTATCCAAATAGGGAAATTGTAAAAGAACTATTAGTAAAACATATACATATATATATACACATGTATATATATACATACATATATATATACACATGTATATATATATTTATATTGCATATATATAAGTGTATAAATATATACAATGTATATATATGTATGTATATATATATGTGTGTGTGTGTGTGTATGAATATATACTTATATTTATATATACATATATATATACATGGATATATAATTATATTACATATATGTGTGTGTGTATATATACATATATATATATACATACATACAATGTGAATTGTATGTGAAAATCAATGCTTCAAAACATAGACATATAAATATATGCATTCCACCACCACCAACCCACATAATTAGCAAGATCCACTGGTCTTAAAAAACCCCAAGGAAGTCACCAACGGGCGGGAGATCTCTGGCATTGACAAATCCTATTCACGGCTAGGCTGACAAAAATCTCAGGAGAAATATCAAACAAATAGCCTATGGAAGAAACATAGGCAGGAGATGTATGTGGAAACAAATCTATATATATATGGCAAGTATATATATATATATACATACAATGTCAACAGTATCTAAAAATCAATGCTTCAAAGCATAGACGGGTACATATACACACACATATATATATATTCAACTATAATAGAGGAATTGTATGAAAGGTATTAGAACTTTTACTTGTTTAAGCTAGTATAAATTATATTATATGTAAATAAAATTGGAAGAGCTATTAGAAAAACATTTAAACATCCCACAGGGAAATAGCAGGATGTTCAAAAACCACATTAAATAGAACTTTTAAAATATAAGATAGAAGAGGAAAAATATGATATACAATTTCCCTTTTGTCCAATAATATTTAGTAGCAAATAACTATTATTATTCTAATAAGGGTATGTGTGGGATCTGATGATGGACCAAAAGGCACGACAATACTTGTTGGGTATGTGTAGGGTATGTAGTGATGACTTTTGCTTACCAAAATTGATGAAGCGAAAAGGGTTTTATGAGATTCTCAACTTTCTACCAATATAAATTATGCTTACTTTGAATTTAATAAATAATTATTATTCATTTTCTATTTGAATTACAACTAAAGTCGATTGATAGGTTGATTGAAAAACATCTATAGCTTTCAAAGCGGTATGGCCAGTTTTTGAGAATCTAAAATATGCTTCACATACTATAGGATTAAAAATGAATTTCATGAAGTTTTGACCAAGTTAAGTTGGTCAAACATACGAGTTTTTATATTTTTTAAAAGTTGTAATAAAAAATTCATAATTAATTATTTACTTGGAAAAAAATTACAAAAAAATATGCATCACATCGGGACATGAGTCCTCTACTTATATCCAAAATCTTATAAAAAAAATATTATCATTTTTGTGGTTAAGTTAATTGATGAGACACCTACTTCTTATTTTCCCCTAAAATTTAGGAGTACTACTACGTTTGGAAATTTCAAAATTTTCACCAAATAGATTTTTGACTTTAAAAATATTAAACCTATTAGTTTAGAAACTACATTCAATTTGCTACAAATTCTATTTTTACATATTTTTGAAATAATATAGATAACTTATTTAAATTTTTACATCAAGTTGCCTAACTCTAATTTTTCTAAATTTTTCGCCACTTAAGGGCCTATTTTTTCCATGATGATCCTGCACATACCCAACAACTCTTATACAATTTCTCTATTCGTCTTCAATATTTATTACCAAAGAACATACCTCGAATCTTGTATCAATATGTTTCATGAAAAATAATATCATGAAGAACACTTTATTATGGCGAACTTCAAACAGTTGAGAAGAAAAAGATAGACAAAAAGGGAAATCGGAAAAGAGCTATTAGAAAAACACTTAACAATCATAGGAAAATGATAGATGTTCGAAAACCACATTAAATAGAACTTTAAAATATGTAGAATAGAAGAAGAAAACCACGATAATGAATAGTTTGCTATGGAGAACTAAAAAAAAAATGGAAATTGGAAAAGAGCTATTAGAAAAACACTTAACAATCATAGGAAAGTGACAGATATTCAAAAACCCACATTAAATAGAACTTTTAAATATGGAGAATAGAAGAGAAAACTACGATAGTGAACAGTTTGCTATGGGGAACTTAAAAAAATATATCATGAAACATATTCATACAAGACACAACATGTTCCATCCAAACAAAATAACCATGAAAATTAACAATTTGTTATAAGGAGCTTCAAATAGATGAGAGAAAAAGACTATCATGAAACATATTGGTACAAGACAAGTAGTCTATGTAACAATTATAAGAGGTGTTAGAATAAAAATTAAGAATCACACGTAAATGATAGATCAATGGAAACCCACATTAAGTAGAAGTTGTTAGGCCAATGGGTACCAATATTCTATGCAAAATGGGTATAACACCATAGAATGAATTGAAAATTTGATATACATTACTTGGCACTAAATATTATAGATAAGTAGAGAAATTATAAAAGAGCTATAAGAATAATACTAAACAGCCTTATCTTCCCTTATAGTTTTGGTGCTCCTCTGCTTATGAGGGCATTGGTAATGCTATAGGTAGATTCTTGAGTGTGGATAAGGTTGTTGATCTTTTGAAGGATCTACCTAGTAAGGTAGTTTTGTAGGTTAATGATTGGTCATGGTCTCAAATGGTGGATTATGAGGGTCTTCCATTTCGCTGCAAACATTATTTTGTTGTTGGTCACTTGGCCCGTGACTATTCTCATGGCTCCCGCACTATTTCCTCTTCTACCTAGTGGAAGAATTCATTCCATGAGCACTTAACACTACACCCTATTACTGATTCTACTTCTTTTGATGAAGACTCAAGGCCTCCTTCTCCTTCTATGAGAAAAAATTAATATTAATGATGCTTCTGTTGCCCCTGCAAACTCTCCTTTGCAGGTTCTTTCTATGTCACATGAATTGGTTATGGTGGATGCTTCTCTTACTAAGGATACTACGAGGCAATCTCTGGTTATGGCTGCTCCTAATGTTGTTAATATTGCTACTCCCGTTGCCCCTATTTTGGAAAATGATGTTGTAAATCCTATGGTTTCAGGCTTGGTTTCAAATGCTTCACCTAAAGTATCAGTTGTTCCTCTTGTTTGCTACTCTAGAGGGGATTCTTCTCCCTCTAATCAAAATTTCTCAATTTCTATTTCTAATTCTCCTTGGAAAATTGTTCACAAAAAGAAGAAGCATTCTTCTAAGAAAGTTACAGTTTCATTTAACTCACCTTCTAAGGCTTTGCTTGGTTCAAGCATTGTTCCTTGAATAGTTTCTAGTTGTTTGTTGTTTCTCTTTGATTGGCTATGTTGGGCT
>VDFB02224098.1:0-22660 GCA_007258455.2 Sequoia sempervirens
AAATTCTCAATCCCATGGGGGAATTGGTGCTATTTTGATGTAGAAAATAGCCCTTTCCCAATTCCTTTGTAAGCTTTGTGATGATCAATGATGCTCCTTGATGAAATTTTCTATAACCTAGCTATGGTGGATGAAAATTATGAAAACCTTGATGAACAATGGATGAACCTACATAAAATGTGTAGATAATGACTTTGCATAAATTGTCCTCCTAAAATTAGTAAAAGAGCTCTCCATTTATAGGAGAGAAGGATGGAGGAATGAGAAAAAAAGGATGAATGTGGGACAAAAGATCATCCAATAACAAAATGACACTTGTCAACATGTGAATGGAGAGAGGTGGAGCACATTTTGATTAATGTGCAAATTTGAATTCAAAAGATGGCTTGAAAGATGAGTTGAAAGGTGGAGTTAAATCCCCTTGGCTCAAGAAAAAGGACATGTAGAGGACAAGTCCTTTTTGTAGGGAGATTTCAAACTTAAAGAATATTCCAACTTGATGCCTTTTTGAATGAAAAAGGATGAATTTATAAATCAATTAAATTGATTTACTTTTGCAATTTGTAAAATCTAGAGGATTTGATGGATTAGGATTAGGATTAATCAAGATTTGATTAACTTAGATGGAGATTAGTTGATTTGATACTTTGACTTAGATATTTGGATTTAAATAAATCAAAATGAGAGGAATAATGAATTCTTGACCTTAATTAAATAAAGTTTGATTTATTTAATTAAAAGGAGATGATGTTAGACTTAAACCAAATAAAGATTAATTTATTTAATTTAAAGAGATGACTTTGGAACTTAATTAAATAAAATGAATTATTTAATTAAAAGAGGGATATTAGGATTAATTAAACAAAATGATTTATTTAAATAATAGAAGATAATGATTTAATCAAACAAAATTGATTTATTTAATTAAAAGATGAACTATGATGAATTTAATTAAATAAGGGTTATTTAATTAACTAGTTAGTAAAGGAGATGATTTAGGATGAACTAGTGTTAGTAAACTAGGATTAGGTGCATGGGATCAATTAGTATAATTTACATGTCTGCACACATCTACATCATTTGCAACAACATCATCACTAGAAGAATAATCTCATATTCCAGGTCTAATCTTTTCATGAACACATTTTCCATCTTGTCTGGATTGTCAAGAGAATTAGACTCCCCTTGATCACCTTGAGTTTCCTCCATAGACCTCACAACTGCACATTGTTGGGATGAGTGAGGCATCTTGGACACCCCACACCATGGTAAGTCTTCAACCACATTTTTGGTATTCTTATGCAAAGGGTCAGGTGTATTATGAGGGTTCTTTTGATTGTTTTGAAGTGGTTTGCTATTATGCCAATTGGTATGATAGGGATAATCCTAAAGCCTTGGGGGCCTCTCATTTCACTAGAATTAGGGTTTGTCATTTCTTGCTTGCTTCTATAGCAAATTGAGAACTTGATCCAACTTTTCATCCAAGGCTGAGGCTTTGGTCGCCTTCTCATTCTGAGCTTTAGGGTTCTTCAAAAGCTTAGGGTCATCTCTTCTTCTAGCTTTACCAGATGCCCTTTTATTGTTTTCAATATTCACTGCCATTTTGTAAGCCTCTCTTAGGGATTATAGATTCTTATCCTTGAGCAGGTAACACATTTTTGAGTCATATGAATTATAGTACACCACCAAACACTTTGTTTCATTGGACCTCAAAAATGCAAGAACTTTATACATTGCTTTCTAGAATCATACATTGAACTCAAAATCCATCTCATTATGCCATTTTGTAAAATTATTAAATTCATTCAACCTAAACCATGGACTAGTTTGATCTCCATATTGTTCCCTAAAAATTTGAAAGAATGAATTCTAGGAATCAATACTTGCATCCAACAAACTCCTATACCAATCCCATACATCCTTTGTTAGAGATGGCATAAAATATTTCATAGCCACATCTTCATCCCATAATTCAAAGTATTCTATAAAACTTTGAAAAGACTTTAAGTGGTCTTCACCACTAAGGGCATTATTGCCAGAAAACTTAGGAACACATTTCCTAGCATTGACTGGCACTAGGTTTGGGTATCCTGGGATGTTATCAAAACATAGTTGTTTATACTTATCAATGTGTAGCAATCTCCTACTACCAGGCCCTTCTTCCTCACCTTGGTTATCATTATCTCTTCTCCTATCATTATTATGTCTTGAGCCTTGATGTTTGTAATCATATTGATCATTAAAATGGATAGTTGTAATTTTGTCCTTAGGTTGTGAAGTAGAGCTAGAGGGGTGAGCAGTGAATGATGACCTTTTGTTCATATGTGGATTTGAGGATTGCATATGGACTTAAGGAATTTGGATCTCATGGACAAGGTCCTTCAGTGTAGAATCCAAAACACCAAGTTCCATCTTTATCTCTTTATTCACAGTCAGTAACTCCATCTCCTTCATCTTCCTATCTAATTGTTTATTTTCTTTCATGAATTTGTCCAATAGTGAAATAGAGTCACCTTGTATTGTATCTCTCTTAGATAGACCTCCTTCATTTATCTTTGCTCCTTCAGTTAAGGGTCTCTTTCCTTTATCAATCTTTTGGCTATGATGGTTTGTATCTCTGGGTGGAGGGTGAACTGGGATAGAAACCTTGTGAGAGGCATTGGTTTGTACATGTGTAGTGGTGTTCTCAATAGGGGGGACTACAAGGATTTTCCCTACAATTTCCCTCACAACTGGATCAAACTTTTGGTCAAATTCGACTACTAATCTATCTAGTGTCTCCATCTCCTCAACCTTCCTTCTTAACATATCCTGTTACATTATGACATCCCTTATCCTCTTCTCTTTTTCTACATCCTTCTTCCTTCTATTCTCATTGCACCTGGAAATCCTTTCATTGAGAAATTTCATATCATTGAGAACCTCCTCTTCTTTAAGCAAAGTAGAATCTCCATCAGATACTACTATGGCCTCAACTTAATGAAGAACAATATTATGGGAATATTCATCCCTAATTAGCAAATCGGGAGGGATAGGAGTATATGTATGAGAATTTTGGGTCACATATCCTTCAACTCTAGCACATCTTGCACTAGCATTGTATTTTTGTATTCAATCCCTCTCTAGTCTATCCTTTTCTCTCCTCTTCATGGCTTTTGATCCAAGGTCTAAGGAGTAATCATTTACAATAAAATTCGTAAAAACCTCTGCCCTCTCATTAGAGGTATTATTGCTAAAATCTAGAAAATTAATTTCAGATTCTGAACTAGAGCTAGAACAAATATCACGTTCAGGGATGGGATGAGGAGTAAAATTGCATTTTTTGCATCCATTTTCTTTATCCATTTCCTATGTAGGTTCATGTTCTTTAGTAATTCACCTTCATGCTTCTGCTCAGGATGCTTCTTCATGTGGCCTCATGTTCCTCTCATTTGTACTTGAATCCTTTGCACGTCCCTCAAATTATTTCACTTCTTTATAATTCTCTTCTCCACTTCTTTAATATCCTTAAACACCAATTCACACTAGTGTAGAGACTTCAGACTCGCCACCCAAATTCCTTGGGACCAATTCATGGTAATTTTATTACATTTTGTGCAAATTTCAATAAATCCTTAAATACTCAGATGAACTTTGACAAATATGAGGTACCTTTACATGCATTTTGAGCACACACTTTCAAAATGAAAGGTCAGGAGATTTAATATGGACCTTGAGGAAGGACCTAACAAAAATTTGAGCAATATTTGGTACACTTCAAATCAACTAATTCTATAAGAAAATATCACCGTATAACACAATGATCTATGAGAAGACATTCTAGAGAACTTAGAATTATAAAGATTACATCCCCAGCAGAGTCACCATTTTGTTGGGTCTTTTAAATACCAACCAGATCTTCAAGGTAGCCTATAGATTTTCCAATTCCAATAATTGATGACGTAAAAGAGGTTGGCCAACAAAGGAGAGAAAGCAAGTCAACTTTCTTCTTGCACTTCAGGCTTTGTAAAATCCAAGAGGGTGATCCTACACTGCACTCACAATATTCCTTCAAATGATCTCCATGTACATTGCACATTAAGAGGATACATTCTCATATCAATGACTCTACAAGTGACAAGTTGCAAAGATTTGGAAAATCCTTCACACCATCATGATTTGGAGCAGAGAATGGACAATTGGAATGAAATCCATAATAACCATCACCATATTGAAGATTAATTTAACTAAATGAATTATTCTTTAATATGATCCAACTAACCCGATAGATTTGGAATTACTCAAATTATAAAATCAATGCATTATCCTAGGGTGATGGAGTCAAATTCACAACACACGGTAATCAAATAACTAAAGCATTCAATATTTATAGACTATTAAGGATTTGTGTTGAAAATTCATAATCCAAGCTTTCCATACAAAACATACTTAGAAATCCTATGAATTAAGTCATAAACCAGTGATTGCATTAAAGCATTTTAATCAATTACTTGAATTGAAGCAACAATGCAAACACACATCCAACCACAAGAATTGGACACCAATGAGACAATCCTTGATTATTTCATTGCTGATTTGTGGACATATTCATAGGAGACAATTTGCATGAAATTTTTCATTATTGATTCTCAAATGCTATAATGTATGCAAAATATTTAAGCTAACTATGAATATAGACATATCCCAAGACTCAACAAGTAATTGTACATCCGTTATATGCTTGTACTCATAAAACTTCACTATGATTATCTAAGATCAACCAAAACATCAAAGACCCTACACAATAGCCTTGAGTTCCCTTTTATATGATCAAGGGAACAAACAAGCATCAGGCTATTGGCTAATTACATTTCATTTCAATCAGAATTTCAAGTATATTTCACTTTATTTCAACTCCCAGGTAGTTATATTTGTACTTTGAAGAAATGGGGGGAAAATACAAAAGGACAAAACTTGTAAAGGCTTTAGGAGCTTGTATCCTCATTCTTCAACAATTCTACATCACAACCCATTCAGAGAAAAGGTGTAAGGTATGAAAGAAGAATGGAACAAAACCAAAGGAAAGGATTGGTTGGGTTACCACGTGCACCTTCATATTAAGAGGATATAGATTTCCCTTACACAATTGTTTCAAAGGATGAACCTGTACTATACTAGACCATACTCTATATTCCTCCCACCACCTTCATGGCTTACTCAGCATATTTTTCTAGCCAATATTTATATTCATCTGTAGTGGGCCAATCAATATCAAGAAATTTTTGCACCTTTGTATTGTATTTGTTGTACCTCAAATCAATTACCACTCTAGATTCTTTCACAAAGGTTTCCATGTCTACTTGGATTGTAATGAGAGTATGAATAACACCATTGAGAAAAATTATGTCTAATTCATCATCAACATATTGTATTCATGGACCTATAGCCATTTGGTGCTTGAAGAATTCTCTCCATGGTGCATACTCTAAAAGTGTTCCATCTTCATTAAGGATCTTGGGCATACCACAGTCTTCCATCCTCCTAAAGGCCTTAATTTTACCATGTAGCTATGCTCCAATTTTTTCATGAGAACTTGTGATCTCACCAATCATCTCTATTCCCCTTATGATAGCTGACAGATTTGCGGGAGCTTTAGGGTCATCCTTTATGTTTGCTTGTATTTATTTTAAAATACTCAATCTATTGCTCGATTTATTCCATGTGTTTTGGAAAACCTCCTGAAAATGTTGGAACCTTTCAAAAGCCTCATGTATACCCTTATATGTTAACCATGCATCTTTTGCTTTAAAGGATGCCTTTTTCAATCTGTGGCCCAAGATCTTGTCAGCCATATCCTTTGTGATTTTATTCATATCCTCTTGAAGCTTAATATTTTTAGATTTAGCTGTTTGGAGTTCATTCTTCATGGCAATAATTTTTTATTTGAAGGTTTCCTTTTCCTATGATGAGGTACTAGTTGGAGAAGTAGGTAGAGTCTTCTGACCTATACTAACCAAAGTAGCCTTTAACTTATTATATTCCTCAACCAATTTTTTATGCTTTTCCAACAATTTCATGTAACTATCCTGAGAAATTTTTGCAGTGTCCACACTCAACATGGCTATGTGCATAGTTAATCTTGCAACTTGTGGGGTTGTCATCTCTTAAGCCCTACCTATTATCAAATCTCCTGAGAGGCCAGTCATTTTTTTACTAAGTCTACATCTACCTAAATTTGGCATCAATTGCCAAATAGCCAATGTATGTAGGCTAGGACTAAACCCTAAACCAAAAGTTTTCTCATCAAAATTTTCTTTTGAGACCACAACACTTGGGTCATTTCTGATTTTATCTGAATCAATTATTGATGACAAGCTCTAGCTAGGCATCGCCATCATTCTAATGTCTTTGACCAATCTCCTAGCTTCCATGGTATTCATTTGTGAAATCTTCTAAATAATTTCCTCTTCAATTTTCTTTCTAACTTACTCTAGTTGAGAAGGGTCCACTCCCTCTTGAGCCTTTTGTATCCTATCATTCATTTTCCATGCCTTGAGTTTAGCTACATATTCCCTTAATTTTCTTGTTTTCACAAAAGAGTCATCATATAGAAACTTAGCACAAGCCAGTACCCTTGCATCAAATTATCTTGTCTTTCATCATATTCCAAAGGTACTAGCCTATCATCTAGGAAAAAAGGTTTCATTACATCACCTATATCAGGGTGTGAAAACTCAAATTATGTTCCTTGTTCAACACGTGTTGATTCAGTAGATGTTTGTTGCACATTTCCCTCAACACCTTGTGCTTCGTCAACATTCTTAGTAGGAAACTCCATAATAGGAGTATCTCTTATATCCATTGGCTACTACTATTCCGGTGTTGTGAGGTCCTTTGGTTGACCACCAAATTTTATTAAATGCTCTTGTAGAGCCCTTTGAGCTAGTTTCATAGCTTGTTCCACTTTCTCCAAAAAGGTTCCATCCATGAAATCACTGAGGACCAATTCCATCCTTTTATATTTGTCAGTGACATGTTTATAAGGGATCTCATAGTAGACATTCTAAGTAGAAGCATTATAATCAACCTCAACAATCTTCATCCATATCTTTTCCTTATCCTAGATAGTAGTAGGTGTTGGAAAATTCCTTATCACATCTTCTCTAAAGTAAAATACATGAGGTCCATATCCTGAGATTGACCTCTTTATATTTTCTCTATTGATATGTCCTTCTAGGTCAAAATTTCTAGTAGAGACTACTTTCATTCTCAGGTTACTAACAATTATACCAAATACCTCATATGCTTCCTTTGTCGATACAAAAAAATGATCATAAGAGAAATTTGATGCAATGATGGAGGCCTTTTAGAATAGCCTAAATTTCTTTGCATCAAAGCAGTCCATCTTCCTCATTATCTCAATGAATTCCAACCTATAAGAGGAAAACTTGGGTAGAAAATGTGGTGCAACAAGAGTCCCATAGCATCTAATGACCATAAAATTATTATACAAATACCATTCTCCCCAATTGAATTCATAGTCTAGGTCATCACCAAATTCCTTTGGCCTTAGCAATGCTTTAATTGTTTTGGAAATCCTTTCAGTGGGTGCAACACCCATTTGTACCAAAGTTGTGTGTTTGATGATGTTACAAAATGCAACATAGTTTGAGTTTGAGCAATGTAAATCCCAAATATGTGTCCACATTTGAATAGGAAACTTATTATTCTTTTCATCCACTTGTCTTAGTTTCATAGCCTTACCAAAAATTTCTTGCCCCTGATAGAATATCATGTGCATTAGTAATGAATAGTATTTGAAAGTCAATGGAATTCTCCTCTCCTTTAGCTTTACTAGATCATAGTGTAACTATTTTGCAAGTTTGTGGGCATAATCAAACCATATGTTCTTGTTTCTATGTTGAATATCTAGAATTATGAATAGTAGGGGTGAGGTTATCCTTCCATCACACATTAATCCAAGCATGTGACACAACATATAATATGTGTATCAGAAGTAATCTACAAAATCTTCATAGATCAATGGTTCAGCATCTTTGGGTGAAAATGTAGTGCCCTTCTCTCACCTATGCCTTGGTATTTCACCTTTTCAAAGTGCTACCTTGTGTTTGGCATATTCTTGCTACAATTTCTCAAAGTTAATCTTTTCACTGACATCAAGTCTCATTCTGAAGACCTCCACAACTTTACTTGCCATTATTTCTAGAATTGTCTTATCCTTAGTGTCTATAATTACCCTATTTATATCATCATATCTATCTACAAAATGTAGCATCAAGTCCACCTCAACAGAAACATTGGGGACAACCAATTTTCCTAAATAAAACACTAGACATTTTACCAAGATTTCGATGCGCTAGGGACTTTGAAAGAAACACAAAGTTTTAAGGCTAATAATGATTCACTCTCAACCTTCCAACTAGGCACCAGTATGGAGATAAGGCCTCAATAATGCACCAAATGACTTATTTGATTTCCCTATGGACCCAAACCCTAGGAATGCTCTTAATAGACACAATTACACTTGTCTTAAATGAAATCATTTTGATTTCCCTATGGACCCAAACCCTAGGAATGCTCTTAATAGACACAATTACACTTGTCTTAAATGAAATCAAAGCCCCAAACCTCTGTTTTGAACAAAATCCACTTTTCCACCTTAACTAGGCCTTCTAGCCCAACTAGGCCTCTAGCAAAGGATTTTTTGACTTTTCTCTCAAACTTTCCAAAGGACCCTCCAATATAATGACTAATTAAGATGTGTTTTATGATGGAAAACAACATATCCAAACCTTGATATCACTTGCTTCAGACAAACCCTTCCAAAATCTATTGTCTCCTCAAAAACTAGGCCTAATTAGCCCTCTTTTTCAAAGAAACCCCCCTTTAAACTCAACCCTTGACCATGAAACTTTCAAAGTCCCTTAAAATGACTCAAAACCAAGGATTCCAAGTTTTTAGGCCTCTATGACACCTCTAACATGCTCAAACACAAAACCCTCCTTAACTTGCCTCAAAAAGTAGGGCTTCTTGAAAACTAACCTTCCAATCACTTCCAGAACTTTCTCATTGACTCTAAACCATTAGGATAACATATTTAGTTGATCAAAAACTCAAAAAACATGCCCCCTCATTAACAGGATCTTTGCTGCTATACCCTAGCCTCCATCTTCATGCACTTTGTAATGGAAATCTTGGTGTACACCTTGATATTCTTCTTCCTGCACATTAGTTTGTTAAATATATATGATACATGTTAGGAATGATCCATTTCACAGGTCACAGCAGCATTTTACCTTGAAATGGATCAATCATCCATGAAAAACCTCAAAATTAGTGAAAAATCTGCACTTTCTTGAGGACAGTCAGCAATATAATACAAATAACTGATTATAAACATGTATCAGAACATGAAAGGGCTTAAATACATGTAGATACAAGTCCCTAAACCATCCTACTAAACAGATCTTCAATAGAAATCAATAAATCATCAAAAGAGCACAAGAAAAATGCAAGAAATTGCTATTTTTTTGCTTTTTCCTGTAGCAGTCCGTACAAAATCCGTACCAGCCACCCAAAACTCCATACAAATGATTCCTTTAGGGTTATAGACCCATCCCACAACTGCTCAAACCGTTTGGAATTGGTTTGATTACATTAAAGTTGCTAAAACTCCTAAAAATCACTTTCCCGCCCAAAGTTGGAAGTTTAAAATTTGAATTTTCCAACTTTTATTTTATTAACTCCTACTAACTAAAAAGCCTTCAAACCTATTAAATGGAATTATTCAACCTTAATTAACATTATTAAAACATTAAAAACCTATCTAGACTCTTAGGACATTATTTTTCCAATTACAATGCATTTTGGTCCTATGGTTCTTATCTGGACCCTTAGGACATTTGAATCCTTTAATGTTTTTAACCATTTTAAAAGTCATAATAGGCTTCAAAATGTCATAATTAATGTTCTAAGTTCCTTGATAGGTCTTCATGACCCCTGCATCCTCATGTCTCTTGAAGAGTTCCTTGAAGAGCTTGGGTGCTCCTGCACCATTCTCCCCAAGAAAGAAAGAGTTCTTGCCCCAAGAAGCATCCAACTTGTTGCTGCCATAATACTCCTTGTTCCTGTATGTTTTCATCTTCACATGACAGGGCATGTAATCTCCCAAAGTCACTACCTTCCTCTTCTTCCAATCTGCACTCATGTCATTCATCATGTTAGTGTCAAAAATCTGTTTTGTTTGTCCTTTTTGCTGCTTGATAACAGCCTATCCTTGTACCCTGTTTCTGCCTTTATTCCACTCATTTCCTTGTGAAAGAACACCACTCCTATTACCCTCAACAATAGGGCATTCAATACTCCCAATCTTAATACTGTCTAAGTCCCAAATATTCTGATTTTTAGGACTGTACTCTTCATATATCTGCTGCAACTCATCATTCCTCTTCCAACCAGTATCTTCCCCTGTCTTACCTATCTTACCCTGCTTATTCACCTGCAAATGTTTCTCAAAACAGATCATAAAACTTTCATTTGACTGCTCCAAAGGCAAAGGCACTAATTTATATCTAACATCTCCTTTATGCACCAAATATGTATTATGGAATCCATCATGCAATGTCCTTCTAGCATACTTCCATGGTCTTCCCAAGATGATATGACCACAAGTCATTGGAATGACATCACAAAGCACCCTATCATGATATGATCCAATTGAGAAATCTACATAAGCCCTCTTACAAATCTCTACATGCTGTCCTTGAGTTACCCAAGTGGCCTTGTAGGGAGTAGGATGATCAAATGTTTCAATCCCTAGCTTGGTTATCATATCAAGTGAAATTAAATTGCTATGTGACCCTGAATCTATGAGCAATCTGCAGATCTTACCATGACTTAAACAATTTGTTTTGAAAATAGTTACCTTTGGCTCTTGATGAAGTCTTTCTCCTTGCTTGACCATAAGAAACTCACCATCAGTCACAGGGTCTGCCATGAATGTTTTTGATTCCTCCTTCTTGTCTTCTTCTTCTTGTACCAAGTTAGCTCTCCTATCTCTGCCTTTATCAGCTTGTTCCCATTTAGGACACACCTCTGGAAGGAAGGATGCCCCGTTCATTGCACTGAAACATCTACCTATGAATGGTCCTCTACCTTGTCCAAATTTGCCTCCTCCTCTAAGAGTGTATCCACCTCTTTGATCAGAAAATACCTCTTTGCCTTTGTCATTGCTACTCTTATCAGTCCTTCCTTGTCCTTGTTCTCTATTACCTTTGCCCCTGTTTGAACTACAATTTCCCTCTTCCACCACATTGTTTGATCTTTCTTGCTTCCCCTTTTTTACCTTTCTTTTGCTCTCTAATGTAATAACTAAAACATTCTCCCAATGTCCTCAAGTAAATTGCAAACCAATCATCTTGTAGATTGTACTCAAGGCATTGATGTACCCGGCTATTTTCTCATCCTCTTCTTCATAACCTCCTCTGATACTAAGCTTGTGAAATTGCTCAATATAGGACATAACATCCAAGTCCTTTTGCTTTAAATTCTGCCTCATCCTTTTCACATGAATTGTATAATCAGATGGTAGGAACTGCTCTTTCACCAAACTCTTCATCCTAGCCCATGTAGAAACTTTTTCCAATCCTCTAACCATCCTATCATTCTGAAAACTAGTCCACCATGTCAATGTTGTGCCTCTCAACTTGGTTTTGGCAAACTTAACCTTCCTCTCTTCATCCATCTCCTCAAACTCAAAGTAGTTTTCTAAGGCATCAAGCCATCCCAACACCTCTTCACTATCCATCTTCCCTTGATAGATAGGAAAGTCTATGTGACTCTTCCCTCCATGACCTTGTACTGCCTTCAACAATCTCAGTAACCTCCTTTCCTCAGGGTCCTCTGTCTCATTTGCTTGTTGTTCCTGATTTACCCTCACATGCTCTTCATATCTTCATCATTGTCTTCTTGGTATTCTTTCTCTTATCTCCTCCTACTCCTCTCAAGGTTATTTATCCTTGCTTGCATGGTCTCTCTCTCCCTTCTCCATTTCCTTTCTTCTGCTACTTCTTGTTCCCTTCTTTCTCTTCTCTCCGTTTCCAAGATTTCCTTCAACTCCAACTCTCTTGCCAATTGATTTTTAGGTGCCATTGTTGATTTTTCAATCCCTAAAGGACCTACTTATTGCTTTGATACCACTCTAATGTAGAGGGTCTAGGACTTTGAAAGAAACACAAAGTTCTCAAGGTTTGCAAGACACAATCCCAACCACTCTTCCAGGCACTCTGATGGAGACAAACCTCAATAATGCACCAAATGACTTATTTGCCTTCCTTATGGACCCAAAACCTAGGAACACTCTTAAGAGACCCAAGAAAACTTGTTTTGAATGATTTCAAAGCCCAACCCTTTGACTTAGACACAAAACCAAATTTTCACCTTAACTAGGTTACTAGCCCAACTAGGCCTCTAGCGAAGGATTTTTGACTTTGCACTCAAACTTTCCAAAGGAAACTCCAAAATAAGGATTGAACTAGATGTGGTTTGTGATGATACATAACATACTAGATTCTTGATGGCACTTGTTTTGGAGCACACTAATCAAAAATCTGTTGTTTCCTCCAATTTAGGCCTAATTAGCCCTCGTTTTCAAAGAAACCCCTCTTTAAACTCAACCCCTGGCCATGACACTTTCAAAAAGTCCTTAAAATGACTCAAAACCAAGGAATCCAAGTTTTAGACCTCTATGACACCTCTAACATGCTCAAACACAAACCCTCCCACTTGCCTCAAAACTAGGGCTTCTTGAAAACTAACCTTCCAATCACTAACTTGATCACACTCTACACCATTAGGAAAACATATTTAGTCTATCCCAACTCAAAAACATGCCCCTCATTAAGGCAGATCTTCTGCTGCTATACCCTAGCCTCCATCTTCAAGCACTTTGCATTGTGAAATCTTGGTGTACACCTCAATATTCTTCTTCCCTGCACATTAGTTTGTTAAATATGTATGTTACATGTTATTAATGATCCATTTCATAGGTCACAGCAGCATTCTACCTTGAAATGGATCAATCATCCATGAAAAACCTCAAAATTAGTGAAACATATGCACTTTCTTGAGGACAGTCAGCAATAATATACAAAGAATTGATTGCTGTTGCTTTCAGGACATTCAAATGACTTCAAAACAAGTTTATACAAGTCCCTAAAGCATCCTACTAAACAAATCTTCAATCGAAATCAATAAATCATCAAAAGAGCACAAGAAAAATGCAAGAAATTGCTATTTTTTTGCTTTTTCCTATAGTAGTCCGTACAAAATCCATACCAGCAACCCAAAACCCATACAAATGATTCCTTTAGGGTTATAGACCCATCCCACAACTGCTCAAACCGTTTGGAATTGGTTTGATTACATTAAAGTTGCTAAAACTCCTAAAAATCACTTTCCCGCCCAAAGTTGGAAGTTTAAAATTTGAATTTTCCAACTTTTATTTTATTAACTCCTACTAACTAAAAAGCCTTCAAACCTATTAAATGGAATTATTCAACCTTAATTAACATGATTAAAACATTAAAAACCTATCTAGACTCTTAGGACATTATTTGTCCAATTACAATGCATTTTGGTCCTATGGTTCTTATCTGGACCCTTAGGACATTTGAATCCTTTAATGTTTTTAACCATTTTAAAAGTCATAATAGGATTCAAAATGTCATAATTAATGTTCTGAGTTCCTTGATAGGTCTTCATGACCCCTGCATCCTCATGTCTCTTGAAGTGTTCCTTGAAGAGCTGGAAGTTCTCGCACACTTTCTGGGCCAGGCTCTGATGTGTGAATGCTTGACTAACCATTGGCACTTTATGGAACTCCATCTGGGCTAAATCCCTAATCGGACAGCCCCTTGTAAAGACAAAAATTGAGCTCTCCTTACTGGTTTCTTGCTCATGCACTGCTGCTTTATAGCCTAGGCTAGAAAAGTCTAACCCCTGTGACTGACTTTGTGAGAAAAAAGAAGCTTCCTTAGTAAGCTCGAGTTGTTCATGATTAGCTTCATCAAGAGGCAATAGTTCAGCACCCAAATTAGTACAAAAAGCTTCTAAATCATTCCAAAACATATCCTCTTCAATGTCTTCTTTACTCCTCTGAACAGAAAGACCAAATTCAGGACTAATGCAGCTCCCATCTAGTTTTAACAAAGCATCAAAATTACCCACTTTGCAAAACAACAAGTCCAATTTAGGGATTTGTTCAACTTGATGGGTATTTTCATGCACATCGAAATGTGGCTCTCCCTGAACAGTGCTACTTAAACCTCCTTGCTTTGGAGTAAAGACTTCAAACTCACCTTCACCTTTATGCAACAACAAATTAGAATTACCTTCATCAACCTCATGTTGGTCCAATTCTTCATCCTTGTCAATGAAGCAAGGTAGATCATCAAATGAGAAGATCAACTCTACCTTTTGATCCTCAGCTATATCCATGACAGCAAGCTGCTCAACCTGATTCTCCTCACCCTCCTTCGCTTTGTCTTCTTGCTGCTCAATCACTTGCTGTTGCAATTGAGAACACCTTATAGCTAGATGCAAAGGATTAGCATTCTTAAGCTTTTCCTAGTGGATTAACCTATTTTGATCAATCAGTTGCTCCTCCTCTGCCTTCTTTTTGATAGAAGTTTCATTCTGTTCAAAGCCTCGAACATTGAATCTCATGTAGTGAATTCCTTCTTCAAAGAAAGGATTTGGAAAGGTAACAGCTAACTGGGGCATTTGAGAAAGTTGTTCTTCAGGAGAGTTAGAATTATTTTGTTCAAATTCTTGTAATAAATGGGATCCTCTTTGTTCCTCAACCTCCTGCTAATGAATATAAGCTTGATAGGCAAGCTTCTCCTATTGTGTATTATACTCATTTTCCCTTTCTATGTCTAATATTCGCCTTTGAAACTGTAGCAACATCTCCTTGACGCTACCCAACTCAGTATCCGCATTGTCAAAATTTTGGGACTGACTTGGGAGGCTACAAGGCTAACTCAAAGTGGAATTGAAATACTGCGATGGGAATTGAGCAGGGGTGGGAGGGTGGTAAGCATGTTGGTAGGCTGTTGTTGCATGGCTGTTTGGGATTAAATCAGCAGCATGGTTGGCCTGATATGGCTGATAGGGTGATTGATTGACAAGATTTTCATGAAATTGAGGTGGATATGCATGTTGACTATGAAAATCTGTCATCTCTACTCATATAAATGCTGGTCATCAGAACATTAAGCTTGTAATTAAAACATACCAGCACTGAACTTGTTGAAACCAGAAGATTTGAGCTTGGAGTTGCCAAATATGTAAAGAAAATGCCTCCCAAGACTGAAACTACTACTGCACATACCACACAGCAGCAACAAAATATATAAACATGAACTGAGGAGTAGTTCACGATCCCACCAGGCGTGCCAGAAACTGTTGTCACCTAGAATTGCACCCTGTGCAAAGTTTACAAAAAACTGAGCATTCTAGAGCAACATGGGATCATTCCAAGGCTGTGGGTCACCTATCACTGAAATGAACCTCCAGAGAAGGCCGGCTTCCTTTGGGTATCACCTAAACTATTGTTTCTTTGAGAGGAAAGAGGGAAAAGATGCATGAATTAAAGAACTACACTAGGGTGATACACCGAAATGACAGGAACAATGAAACACTCAACTTACACTTGAACACCGGTGACAGCCATGGGACTGCACAACAAGATTCTGTAGATCACACATACAAACAGGTTTGACATGCACATGCCTTCAAGAAGGAAAGGCAGATTTTCACAAACTAGAAGATCATGTGCAAGATCAAGTAAACACAGTTTGCAACCTACATGATACTACTTCTACAAAGAAAGGCATGACATGAAACAAAAGCTATAAGGAAAGAGAAAATTTCACTAAGTAGCTCAAAGAATCACTTAAAATATGCACAATACTTCACAAGAATCATAAGGCGAAGAGATGGGCCATCAATGGTAACCAAGGTAGATTTTGTATATTGTGTTCCAAATTGAGTTACAAAAACGTGCTAGTCTAAGAGAGGACTCAATAGAGTCACAGACTTCAGGAGAGCTTACCTTGGAACTGCTTACAAAAAGGCATAAAATGCCTTATATACATAAAAGATCTCGGCCCCTTAGGGCTTACAAAAATATCGGGCTCATAAAAGATCTCCCATAGATCTTTTGATCGAATTTAATGTTGCATCCCTGCGTGTCCCTGTTGTTGGTGTCGGTGAAGAAACATTCTCGAAGAAGTCCTCTGATCTTTTTGCAACCATCGCATTCATTCCTCTGTCCTCGTGTCTCCGTGAAGCTCCTCGGCTGAATGCCTTGAATGCTACTGAGTTCATCGTGATTCGGGTTGCATTCCTCCTGTGTTGGCATTCTACGCTCTGACCAGACTGCCATGGTTCATCTCAGCTCCTCATGGTTGGTCGAACGTTTCCCACACAGGCTCGACAGGTGGTCAAAGCCCTTTCTGAAAAGAATTGCATTTTGGTGAGACACTAAAAGTGTCTCACCGATGCAATTCTGTTCCTTGCAACTTATCGACATATCATGGCGCTATCGCTGAGAGCCTTTATCAAGCTTTAGATCTAATACCGACGTTGCCTCTGTGGTTGCCAAGACAAGCGCTCATTGGAAATTCATCACACCGAATGTACAGCCTCCTCTCGAAGTCTCAGCGAATTTGATGTTACAAACCATATCGGTAAGAGTTTGCCGATGTCACCCCGATGCATTTTGGTCTATCGAGCCCTTCATACTTTTGGCGAGACACTCTGACTTCGCCCAGACCTCACAGCAAACCCTTGCATTCTTTCTGAGCTCTTCTCATCTTTTCGAAAGACTGGCACTAATTCAGCAAGACCTTATGTCGAGCCTTGAAACTTTTGGTGAGCCCATCCTGGTATCGACAAGACTCCTGCCGAAGACAATCATATCGAGGCCCCCCCCATTCAGTCGGCGAGACCATATGTCTTCACTAAGACCTCTTAGCGAGCTCCTTTACCTACCTCGAAGTGTCCAGTCGGTGTGACCCTCATCCTTCGGCAAGACACCTTGCCGAAGGCAAAAACCTTTGCTGAGCCCCGCTTGTCGCTATAGCACCCCCGGGTCGCCGAGACCTCTTATAGACTTCCCCTTTCGCTGGGACTTTGGCCTGTCGGCGAGACTTCATACCAAGCACCTCCAGTCATAGCGATACCTATTTCAGTTGCTGAGACACATGCCTTATCTTTCCAACGAGTCCATCCATTTTCCATCACCATGACATTCCACTGTCAGCAAGACATCATACCGAATGCATCCTATTATCCTGAAAGACCTCAACCACTCTCGAGTCGCTGAGACATAATGCATCTCCCACCGATGAGACTACCTAGCAAAGTATGTCACTGTAGCTTCCATTCGTCAGGGAGACATCACATAGACTGCATTTGCTATACCGAAAGCTTAATGCATTATGAGTCGTCGTGACAAGGTGATTGTTATGCCGACAAGGATCCTTCACAGTCGCCGAGACAATAGAAACATCCTGCCGAGACCCCTCATTGATCCCTTTTGCCTCTTGCCAAGCTATGATTTTGTTTCAGGCAGACCCCTTTAAATCGCCGAGACATCTCAGCGAAAGCCTCAAGTCTTCCTGAAGACCGCGGTCACCGTGAGTCTTGCTGAATGACGATTGAACGACCTATCAGCCAAAGGGATCCACGCGGTAAGAGGTCATACCGAACCCCTCCAGTTATAGCGATAGGCTCTACAGTGACATGTTCGGCCAGACAAAGACTAGGTCACAGTGACCTGTTCAAAACAGAGAGTATCAAAGTTGTTAGTCGGCCAGACAGTAGGAGGGTCTTGCTGACTTTCTCCTTAAAGGAAAAATATGTCAAATTGACTAAGGCATGCTTTTCAAATGAGCTCCCTTGTGAAATTTCATTAGATGCCTAACCTATCCCCCTCTCTGAATGCTCCATTTGGCCTTCTCGAACCTCTGTCACATGATTATCCTACCTGATTGAGCCCATGGTGAGGTGGGTAACAATATTATGAGTACACACCTGGAAAAGACAAAAACATGGGGGGTGACACGGCTGTGTGAGTCAACACAATTTTAAGATGTGGGTTGTTAAGTATAACGATGACCTTTTGACTATTAAGAGTGAGTTTGTCTGAAGTGCTTTATTGTTATCAAACCAGTGAAAATAGGACCATGCGTGGTTCTTTTTGAACATACACTATCTGTTTAGATTACAACTCTTAAAAACAACTATTCTACAATTTCTTGCTATGTTTTCAAAACATTAATTCAGATAAGATTATCCTAAAAAACACAAAGAAAACAAGAAAAAAAAAGCTATTGGAAACCCCTGTCAGACAGTCAACATCAAAATTTGGGTTTTTATCAGAACATAAACTTTCCCAAATCAAAAAAGAGTCTTAAACCTACATAAACTGGACTTTACAATTGAATTTGTTTAAATCAAACCAAGATCTACCATCCAAAAGTGTCTCAATCAAACACATTTGATTAGTAAGTTAAGTTTCAGGATCAATCATCCTAAATCAAAGAAACAAAACCGTATAATCAAACTTATCAACTCAGTCTAATCAATAGAATCTATCATTCTATTTGACTGGAGTTAATATCCTTGACACTATACCAAACTAAGATCAAAAGTCTAATGAAAACAATAATGTTCATATGTCCATTTTAACAAGGTCACAAAGACTAAAAATCTAAAGAATAGGAAATTGAAACTCAAACCACCATGGCTGAAATAGATGAGGATCAATTGAATGCTTTAACTCAATAGATGAAAAACCTTCAACAACAATTCCAAGACATACAAAGAGAAACCACAGAAACATATCTGTTGCTAGACATCTACCCATATCCTCTTGACCAAACAATGAACATGAGAACTTCTTCACCAAAAACTACATCATCCAAGTTCAATGTCTTTGAATTTTTACAAAATTTCAATAAGCCCAAATCTTAGTCCTCAAACACAAATGATATTGAGAAATCCTATCATGTCATGCATTTATCTCCATCCACCATAAGCCAAAATAAACCTCAAGATTCTTTCACTCAAGTTAACAATTCCATCCAATCATCCTCTCCTATCATATCTTCAACATCCAATGATTCTTGTCAATATCTCAATCCAAAGCATGCTAGCATAGACTGCCCTACACATCAAGATCAAAATATTCTTTCCAGTCCATCCAATGATATCAAAATTCCACAAATTATTCCAATCTTTGATCAAGATCCCATTTCTCAAGAATCTTATGATGATCCCCTGCTTTCACTTTTGATGAAGATTCATGACGTGGCTGGTTGTAGTATTGGCACTTGTTTCATCATAAGGATTCTTCGTGCTTGCTATGTTGACATTTGCGTGAGACATAGTTTCCCCCAGTATTGTGGAATTATTACCTTCATGATTTGATTCTTCTTGTTCTGAGATGTCTTGTTCAATAAGCACTATCTGATAAATGACCACTATAGATGATGTTATTTCAATTTGTTGCTCTGCTGACTCTGAAATATCTTGTTCTGTTTGATCTACTTCCTTGAGTGGATAATGTTGGATATCTTCATACATGATGTCCTCAGTCTGAATTTGGGATATGTCTGATCCTGATGTTGTCAACTCAATAACTTGCTCTTTTTGTGTAATAATGTTAGGAGTAAAAAAATCTTGTTCTGAATGAAGATCATCTATGTGTCCATCCATAGAAAGCATCTCATGGGTAGATGGAGGAGTATGTGCATCTTGTATAGATAGGAGAGTGTCCATTAGATCATTGTAATATCTTGGAGATATGTATTCTTGATCTTGAATGATTTCAGAATTTCTTTCAACATGCTTTGGATCAAGTTCTTGACATGGGTCAATTTGAGATGGATTGCTTATAAAGGGTTCTTGGATGGGGAAGCAGCTCAATATCCTCTTGATCTTTGAGTGAATTGGGATCAAGTGTTGAGTTGAAGATTCCTTCAATATCGACAATCATGAGGTCAAAGGTTGTCAATATGTCTTGGAAAGGACCATTGCTAGACTTTTGTGAAAGATGTTGATCATGCTTTAGAATAAATTCTTGATATATGTCATCTAACTCATTAGGTGATGTAAAGGCATTGTGAACATGATCATTGGTGGATGGGTCTTGGATGATGTCAATAGGATCAAATAATTCTAACCTTCCTTGAAATAGATCACTAAAAGTGGCTCTTGATGTATGGTGAGTTGGTCGACTGGATGAAGTGAAACATCTTCCATGCTCATTGATGGATAGATCTTGAACATTGTTTTCAACAATTGTAGTGAAAGATTGTCAATATTTTCAACATAGGGTCAAATGATGTGACATTTCTTGAATTAGATCATTGTTGGGTATTGTTGGTGGATTTTGATCATGATTGAAAAGTGTCTCTTGATGTATGTTAATTTGATCATTGGATGAGGTGGAAATATCTTTGATGGATAGATCTTGATCATTGTCCCCAATAGTGATTATCTTTTGATCAATAAGGTCTTGGATGATATTTTTGAGTCGAATACAACTTGATGTTGTGTGTCCCTTTGTTTTGTGGAAATCACAATGGTGCTCCTCGTTATACCCTGGTAGTTTAACTAGGGGTTCTTGATAGTTCCAATAGATGGGGAGCTTGATGAGATTTTCTTGTACCAATTGTTGCAGGACTGATTTGATTGGTCTCCCAAGTGGTGTGTATTTTTGTTTGTTACTTTGTGGGATTTGCACTTGACCTTGTGGTGATTGATTTTGGAGATGTGGTGATTGATTTTTGAAATGTGGAGATTGATCCTCGAGATGGGGTAATTGGGTTTTTTGTTGATGTTGATCTTGATATATAACCTCTTGACATTGGAGATTTTGTTCTTGATGTGGTTGTGGACACAACTCAATGCTTTGATGGCATGGTTCAACCAAAGGAAGAGTGTACTGATTTTGGAGTGAAGATATCTCTTGGCTCAATAATTCAATTAGTTTGGCATGTGAAGCAAGTTGTTCTAGTGAAATTTGATCTTGATTTTGAATTTGACTCCTTTGATTTGGATTTTGTTCAAGTAGATTTGGGATGTACACTTGTGGTGTTTGCATGGGATCATGGAAAAATTGATTTTGGACAATGTTCTGATTTGGGATGATGTTCGGTTGGCATTATGGGTTGAAATTGGACATTATTGATGTCCCAGAATCCATTGCCTTGATTTAGGTAGCTTTGATTTTTGCATGGTGTTACCTTGACTTGGTCGTTAACATCTTGTTTGGACTTTGAACAATATTCATATGATTTGCAAACATATCCATCCCAAATTTTACATGTTTAGTTCAAAATTTTCATGTTTTGCAAAGTTGTACTTGGTACATTCACATTCGACATGTTGGGATTTGATGAGATGACGTTGTTCATTTGAAGGCTCATGCATTGATTGTTCAGTTGATAGATTTTTAGGTTTGGACTTGGATCTACCGTGGGAAAGGTGTTCCAAAGTAATGACTAGAGCATACTCCTTGTGTTGTACCATTATGAGGTTTTGTAGAAGGTAATGATCCCATATATGGATTGTATAAGTGTGAGTTTTGATAATCAATTGGCATTGTAAGGTTTTGAAAGTTCAATTGATTTGGATTACTCATGATGTATGGATCAAGTTTGTATTCCATGTTCTTCTTATCTTTTGACCTTGTTGTAAAAGTGACCTCTAAGGTGTTTTAGGACCAATGATGAGATGAAGGATGAAGAAAATTGAATGATATGGGTGTTGTTTTTCTTAGGAACTTTGGATAATTGCTAGACTTTAGGATTTGATTTTGATTGGTTTTGATTGTATTTGGATAATGGACTTGTAAACCCTAAGATGTTAGATGTGATCTTAGGATGAACTTGTTCAAAGGATTACTAATTCAATTAAATGTATGAGAAAGGATGCATTCCCATACACCTAACTAAATAAGGTGATTTGATTTTGATGATTTACCCAAGTCTAGAATGATGTTTCCAAAGTTATTTTGTGGTATGGAGATGATAAATGTTTGGGTTGGATGAAGTGTTTGATTTTTGATCCTAAATGAACCTAAGAAGGACTTGTTTACAAGGCCAAGGTTTTGAAGAACATGACTTTCCCTTCAAACCAAAAGATCAATGTTTTCTCAAAGACCGCAGACAAAAGATACACACATGTGAGTTGATTGATTTCATCTTGATTAGTAGTGCTTTACACACACTTTCTTGATTAGATTTCAACCTAAATGTCCAATGTCTAACTTTTTCATCCCACAAAGTGTTATGTAGAATTAAAGGAAATCAAGGCAATGGTTACCTAATGTTTACCTTGGTATAAGAAAATTAAGATGTAAACCCAATTACTTAGAAACCTTTAAGGACATAATCCCTAGGGTAAGCAATAGTTCTTGGGTTTTGTCAAAGGTATTTTCTCTAACTAAGGGGTTTGAAATTTTGATTTTCCTGTTGAATGTGTGTTTCCCAATGTTTTCAAACAAGCAAGTGTTTTGATACCAAGAACATGCACAAACCTATGGATATGAAAGACTTTACTTGTTGAGTTCCCACTTGGACAAGTC
>VDFB02224103.1:0-18777 GCA_007258455.2 Sequoia sempervirens
GGAGGCGGTTGTTTGAGATTTCAAAGATTTTTAAATTATTACAGTGGTGTTGTTTCATGTGGAGGCGTGTAAGCCACAACAAAAGAGTTGGTGTGTATGCGTGTAAGGTGCAACAAAAGAGTTGGCGTGTGTGAAAAAAAAAACAAACTGCAGAAGAGGAGAGTTGCGTGTGAATCTTTCTTCCTTTGATTTCCACGCAAGTCCAAAAGAAGGCTCTTTTTTACTTAAAGAGTTTTCAAAGTATTAAAGTTGAGAGGTAGACGTGAAAGTCATTCTCTCCATTTCTTTTAAAAGTATTTCTTTTAAAAAGTATTTTTTCACTTTAGCTTTTATAAGGCCATGTGAAAAGTAGTTTCTTAAAGAAAATTTAGAGTATGATTTGAATTTCAATATTTTATTTTGAAATATTTTTCATTTAGCTATATGAGAAAGTGGTATATTGAAAAATAAGAATTTTCTTAGAGGGTTACAAAAAAAAGTGTTATTTTTTAAATTCAATATTGTGTAATTAAGTGCATTATCGATTGCAACCGACACTTAATCTTGAAAAATCAATATAATATAAAAATCTTTTTGTGTGGGTCCTATTTGAAAGGATGTTGAGAGTATTCATTTGCAGAGATCTCTCTAGGTTTTTTGTGTTGAGTCGTTGAGTTATTGTGCACATTACTCTTATGGAAAATATGGCAGGAAATGTTATGTCTAACATGCTAATTCTTGTATTTGAAGGAGACAACTTTACATATTGGTGTACTAGGATGCAAACCCTACTCAAATCCAAATATTTGTGGGAAATTGTACAAGTAGGGTATGTAGAACTAGATACAACTACATTTAATGCATTAAATGATCAACAAAAAAGAGAATACAAATCAAATGTAAAGAAGGATAATGAATCCTTATTTCCGGTTCAAGGTGCAATTAATCAAGCAATTTTCCTTAGGATAAGTGGTGCTAGTCATTCTCAGCAAGCATGGAAAATATTGCATAATGCATATCAAGGTGCACAAACTGCAAAATTACAGACAATGAGGAAAACTTTTGAAAATGTAAAGATGCTTACTAGTGAATATATGAATGAATTTCTAACAAAGGTAGAAGGTCTAGTAAGTCAAATGAAAGTTTTAGGAGAAGATGTAGCTGACAAGAATGTCATTGAGAAAATTCTAAGGAGTTTAATTTCTAAATTTGATGGTGTGGTTTCTACAATTGAGATTTCCAAAGATCTCACAACTATGCACATAGATGAACTAAGTGGAATATTGTTAACTGCTGAAGAAAGGATGAAAAGTAATGAAGAAAGTCTAGAACAAGCATTTTCCTCTAAAGCAAGCATAAGAGGAAAAAGAAACACATTTTTTAGGAATCAAAATAAGAATGAATACAAAGGTGAATCAAGTAATTTTAGAGGAAGAGGTAATAATTTCAGAGGAAGAAGTAGCAACTTCAGAGGTACTGGAAGAGGAATACGTAGAAATAATGGGGGAGACTATGATAGAAAGAATGTCCAATGCTTTCATTGCAACAAGTTTGGACACTATGCATCAGAATGTTGGAGTAAACAAGGTGAAACATAAAAAAGAAATGCTCATAGTATTGTTGAAAATAAACAAAATTTGTTTATGTCTTGCTTTAATGAAAATGCCAGTGAAAATAATGTATGGTATATTGATTTTGGATGTTCTTCACATATGACATCTAATGAGCATTTATTTGCCAATTTGGATGAAAAACATCAAAGTACAGTAGTACTAGGATATAATCAATCTCATGGAAGCAAAGGTAAAGTTAGAATTGCAGTTACAACAGAATATGGTGAAGTTAAACATATTAATGAAACACTATTGGTTCCAGCACCAAAAAAGAATTTATTGTCTATTGGACAAATGCTAGAACAAAATTATCAAGTGAATTTTGATAAGAATGAGTGCATAATAAGAGACAAGTTAAAAAGGAATGCAGTTGTTGCAAGAGCAAGGATGACAGGTGATAGGATGTTTCCTCTTCATTTCACTCATGGAAACCAAGCATTGAGGTCTAGTGAAATGAATGAAAGTAAAATTTGGCACCAAAGATATGGTCACCTCAGCTTTAGTGGGTTAATTTTACTAAAGAGATTCAAAATGGTTGAGGGTCTACCTTTCATTGAAAATACAAAAGAAGTGTGTGAAGAATGTGTTGTCGGCAAACAACACAGAGTTAGCTTTCCAATTGGTAAATCCAGTAGAGCTAAGTAGCATCTTGAGATAATCCATACGGATTTGTGTGGTCCTATGGAAACACCTTCTTTGAATAAATCTAAGTATTTTCTAACCTTCATTGATGATTACTCAAGAAAAACTTGGGTATATTGTTTGGTTTCAAAATCAGAAGTGTTTGAAAATTTGTAGAATTCAAGAAGTTGGTTGAAAAACAAAGTGGTAAATACATCAAAGTGATAAGGTCAGACAATGGAGGTGAGTACAAATCATATCATTTTCTATATTTTTGCAAAAATCATGGAATCAAGAGAGAGTTCACTACTTCGTACACTCCACAAAAAAATGAAGTTGCTGAAAGGAAGAATAGGACAATTATTGAAATGGCAAGGAGCATGATGAAAGAGAAGAATTTAGATAAAAGTTATTGGGCAGAAGTAGTATGCACAACAGTGTATCTTCTTAATAGAAGTCCTACAAAAGTAGTTAAAGGAACGACTCTTGAAAAATCATGGTCTGGGATAAAGCCAACTGTTGATCACTTGAGAGTATTTGGTTGTGTTGCTTATGCACACATACCAAAATAAAAAAGATCTAAGTTAGATGATAAAGGACTAAAATGTATTTTTTTGGGGTATGGATCAGAAAATAAAGCATATAGATTGTATAACCCAATAGGAAGGAAGCTTGTTATAAGTAGAGATGTGGTATTGAATGAAGCAACAGAATATAGCAAGGAAAATGAAACAAAGGGAAAAGAGATAATGATTGATGAAGTTGAAGATGGAGAAGAAGAAGAAAATGAACCTGAGTCTTCTAGTATAGGAGCAAGAAAGTATCAAAAATATCAAAGGACAGAAAAGAATCATACATCAACTCTTATGTTGGATTCAAATTTTGAGAAAAATGACAACAAGATCACAAGCAAAAGTGAATTATGCTTTGATGACTCAAATCATGGAAAGTAATGAACCAAAAACATTTGAACAAGCTCAAGAAAAAGAAGAATGGGTTGGAGCAATGCATAGTGAGATAGAAACAATTGAAAGGAACGACACATGGGATTTGGTTCAGCTACCTCCTGGTAAGGAAATTGTTGGTACAAGATGGGTGTATAAAACTAAATATAAATCTGATGGAAGCATTGATAAGCATAAGGCTAGATTGGTAGCCAAAGGATACACTCAACAGGAAGGTATTGATTACACTGAAACATTTGCACCTGTAGCACGCATGGATACTATCAAATTGGTTTTGGCTTTGGCAGCTCAGCAGAGTTGGATAGTTTATCAAATGGATGTAAAGAGTGCTTTTTTGAATGGATATATTGATGAGGAAGTGTATGTTTCTCAACCTAGAGGTTTTGAAATAACCTCTAAAGAGCATTATGTTTACAGATTAAAGAAGGCCTTGTACGGTCTTAAGCAAGCACCAAGAGCGTGGTATTCAAGGATAGACTCATACCTACAGCAGAAAGGTTTTCTAAGAAGTCAGTCAGATCCAAATCTTTATATTAGGAGCTCAACTAAGGATATTTTTATCCTAGTTCTCTATGTTGATGATCTTATCTACACTGGGAACAATTCAACTTTATTTGCAGAGTTTAGAGCGGCTATGGTTGCTGAATTTGAGATGACAGATTTGGGACAGATGCACTATTTTCTTGGTATAGAAGTATGGCAAAACAAAGATGAAATATTCATGTCTCAGAAAAAATATGCTTCAGACATCCTACAGAAATTTCAGATGAATAGTTGCAAACCAGTTGCAACACCTATTGAAGTTGGACTTAAATTGTCTAGCTTAGATGTGTCAGATCTAGTGGACCCTACTCTATATAGACAGTTGATTGGTAGTTTGATCTACTTAACTACTACTCGACCAGATATCACTTATGCAGTGAGCTTGGTATCTAGGTTCATGTCAGAACCTAAGCAAACACATTGGAATGCAGCTAAGAGGATTCTTAGATATGTCAAAGGGACATTGAGTTATGGACTCAAATTTCAGCATTCAGAGGATAGCAAGTTGGTTGGTTATACAGATTCAGATTGGGCAGGCTCCACAGATGACCGAAAGTCTACTTCTGGTTACGCTTTCAGTCTTGGTTCAGCAGTTTTCTCTTGGAAGTCCAAGAAACAACCAACTGTCTCACTTTCTACAGCAGAGGCCGAGTATAAAGCCGCAACATCAGTAGCTTGCCAAACTGTGTGGTTGAGATGACTACTAGAGGATTTACACCACATACAAACTAGACCTACATTGTTGTATTGTGACAACAAGAGTGCTATACAAATGACAAAGAATCCAGTATTTCATAGCAGGACCAAACATATTGAGATTCAACATCACTTCATCAGAGAGTTGGTTCAACAAAGATTGATTGAGATTGTGTACTGTAGTACAGAAGATCAGTTAGCAGATATTTTCACGAAGTCTCTAGCTCGTGAAAGGTTCCAGAAACTTAGAGATCTACTTCATGTTCTTCCCAATGGTCATTATGGGGGAGAATGACAACATTTATCAACATCTATCGGTCTATAGCATGTGCAATAGCTTTTCTTGACTTATTTGTAATGCCCATTGGGCTTATTAAATATGTAGCTATCCTTTCTTGACTTTCAGGTTTTGCATTTAGTTTTATGGTTGAGTTATTGGTCATTATGGTTGTGTGCCATAACTCCCTTGTAAATCTGGTTCTCTATATAATAGATGCCCTACCTCTCATCTTCTTAAGGCAATTTGGGGCTTTGGTATGTTTGCTTGTTTTGTGATCAGCAGATCACCAGTATTTTCTTTCATATATCCTCTAGAGGTAATTTTCCTTAGAAGCCTTTTAGCCTAAACCTATGGAACCCATCACCCCTCAAAGGATTTATTTTTCATAACTTATCAAAGTTCAAAACCCGGATGCATGGATTGAATTGTCTCTTAGTAACATGTCCCCATCCACTTTCCTCCTCCTATCATAGATGAAACCATGCTTCAACCTAATTTTGACATTGAACAAACCATACAACCTCATGAACCACCCTTAGACACTTCCTCACCATAATTTAAATGATCAAGGGAAAATGAAAAAACTCTCATCATGCCTCCACACATTACACAAGTGTATAAAGCTAAAGAGAAAGTGGTTGACCCATCTTCTTCGGTTTCTTCTATTCTTCCTGCTTTGGAAGAAAAGGAACCTATGATGAATCAATTTTCTCTTACTCCTCAACAACTTCAAAATAGAATTAAACAAAACCGTAGTGCTAGGGAATGTAGCCATCGTTGTCATCTCCATACTCATCAATATCACATAGAAGAAAATAAAGAAAATCAACCTTTTCCTTTGATATAAGTAATAGATGATCACCCTCCTTCTCTTGACCCACCACAAGATATTCCATTCCAACCTTCACAACAAACCAAACCAATCCAAAAACAATGCTTTTTGATACATCTTTCCTTGGAAATTACCTTTCATCCTCCCGTCATCATCAATATTAATGATGATGATGATGATGTGATGATAGAAAAGATAAATGAAGAAGTCCACAATGATCTAAAATATTTATTTTCATCTACCATGAGCTTAAATGATAAATCCTCTCAACCAAGTGAAGAACCTTGTATGACTCCTATTTCAGCACTTGCAATTCTTCCTTTGGACAATCAACCACCTTTGTACTATTGTGAAAATGATTGGGAGGCAGATGAATTGTTAGATGGATGACTTGCATTCACCTAACTATCCTTTTTTTATTTTTTATTTTATTTTTCCTTTTGTACTTTCATGTGTGTATTATGTTTCCCCGTATCGTGTGTTCAATGTTTTCTCTCTCATCATACACTTCTTCTATTTGTGCCTCTCTTCTAAAGATCAACTTTCCTTTCTTTTTTTTCCTTTTGGGGATGGCAAATTGTAGAGACTCCTATGTATCTTCCATGTTGAACAATGGAGTCCCTTTTACTTTGTCTTTTCTTGTGTTTTCAGCTTTGGGGATGATCTGAGGTATCGGTAAAAATGTCTCCTTCATGTTGACCCAAATATTTTCCCTTTCTTTTTCCTTTTAATTTCCTTTTCACTTCTTTTTTCCTTTTGAGGAAAATGCAAGGTGTTGAGACCACAATGTCTCTTCCATGTTCACCCAAAATGGGCTTTCTATTTCTTCCATTTTTTCTCTCTTTGTGCCATTCTTCCAGTTCTAAGCTCTTTCATAAAAAAATTGAAGCAATGAACATACTGACCCCAAATCCATAGATCTCTTATATGTTTGGTGTGTTCTTTTCTAGGGGGAAACTCTCTTTCTTTCTTTTTTCCTTTTTCGTTGACATAACGCAACCTAACTTCAAAACATATGACTTGGCATAGGGCTCCCGAATTGGCTCTCATGTTTTGTTTTATTTTGCATTTTTCCTATGCTACTTTAAAGTAATTTCTCATAGAATGGTGTGTCACACTTCCTTTAAAGTGTGGGCATACATTACCATTAATTCATTTTGCATTCTTGGTTCCTAGTGTAGCCTTTTCATTCATATGATGCATTAGGTCACTTTGTGGATGACATTGGGTGTGATGTCATTCATAAAGTCTTCGATTTATCTTAGCATATCACCATTCCCTCGGTGGCTAATGTGACACACTACATCCCCTAAGTTGAGAATATACTATTCTTTGATTGGTCCTCTCTTGGAGACATTAGACATAATTTTCCCTAAGTGGTGACCTGCATAAACTTAACAGACTCCTTTAGACATCTTTTTACATTTGCATTTTGCCACCTTGAATAACACAACTTTCATTGCCATGGTACTTGTCCTTTTGTTCCACAGAGTTCTAAGGAAGCCGAGCTTTGTGTGTCTCATGGCTACGAACACACTTTTCTTGTGGCACCTTGTTAAGGTTATCGGGAGGTATAACTTTAATGTAATTAAATTGAGAACCATCTAGCTGACATGAATTTTTCCTATAACCACCTTTATGTTTGTGAGAGTGCATACCAACTAATGATAATGTATCTCCCTTTTAGGTTTTTTCTCACCCATAGACAACCAAAAGTTACATGACCCTAGAGTGGTATGCTTGGGCCTTCTCACCCAATGGAAAACCATGAGCTATGTTGCCCCGAGGTGAGTATACATTCTCTTTTAGCCTAGATCTAATCCACAACTGGTGGAAGATGATGAAGCTTCATCTAATTCTCAACATTTTGTGGCTGTTCCTTTGTTCTTATACTTAGTTTTTCATGGGATCTTCATCCTGGGAAGCGATCATCCCTCTTGATAATTGTTATTCCATCTTGCTAACATAAGTGCATTTGAACCATCCTCTAGATTTTCATGGCTACTTTAGTGTGAGTGTGAGGCATATTCATCCTCTCACTAAAGTGGGGGCTAAATGCACCATAGAAAAATGGACCCTTGTCATTTTCATGGTATTTTAGGCCTCGCTTCATGATGTTTGGTCTATTTTTCTTTGATTTTATGTCATAACATGGCTTGAACATGCATATTTAGGTACTAAAATTCAAATAATGATGTCTTGTGAAGGTGTTGTGAAGTGTTTTAAAACATTTCTGCACTCTTCCATATTCTATTCATTACAATTTAGCTAAAAATCACCTTTTCATCATTAATCAAGTCCTCTTTTGAATTGTTGTAAAGTCGTGTAACATGATTTCACTCCTTTCTAGGCATAACTTCACTATTTAGCCCTTTCTTATGCTTTATTTTACACCTTTATGCCCTTATAAGCCTTAATTAAGTGCATTTTTTAATGTAAGCTTGACAAAGAACATTAAATACAAGATAATTACCAACACCCATTTTTAGGTCCTAGGTGGGACCCATTCGCCATGGGTGGCAAATGAGTCCCCATTGGCTCCAAATTCAAAATATTTTAAATTTCCTTTCGGGTTTTTATTCAAAATCACTTGATGTCTGCCTATGATGAGGTATTAATGGGTTACTAAGGCACAAGAATGTATAAATAAGCACTTTTACATCCATTATAACCCCCATTCATTCAAGCATTCAATCTCACATCACATTCAAGAATTCAAGCATCTAACAACATCAAATCAAGCATTTTGGAGCATCCATTGATATAAATTCAGATTTTCATCAACAAGGGTTTGGTAAGTTGATAGAATTTTCATGTTTTTTTTTAATTATTCTCTTGCATTTCATTATTTCATTAAGGGTTTGATTACCAAAGTGGGGTTTGACCAAGGAAAACCCCTATTTGTTAATCCTCAACCATTTTACCCTCTTGTATGTGTGTTTGTAGACCTATGTATGTAGATTTAACAAGCGTTTAGGTAATTGAAGATTGGTCAACAATTCAACTAGGTGCTTCAAGTCAAATCAACCATATTTCAAGCTTGGAGAAGGTATTATGTTCATTTACTATATAATTGACTTCGACAACTCAACAAGCAGACATTTCCAGATATGGTTTTTTAGAGTTGTCTCCATATTTCTTAGAATTTTGGGAGAGGAAAAATTCACCACCAGTGGTGAATTAGTCCCACCTTAAGACTAAAAATCTAGGTTTTGTTAGATTCTAGATCTCAACACTCAAAAACTTGCTCCCGATAGTTTTTCACTAGTTGTAGGACTAATTCGCTACCCTAGGTGAATGAGTCCCATTGCTTATTTTTAGTAATATTAGATAGCATTTAGATCATTCCACATTCCTCAATTCTTTCTCAGGTACTCTGATTCAACCTTTCTTGTTCTTTTTTTTTCATTTATTCATCTTTTAGTTCATTGTTTGCATATCACATTCTATTTTCCAACATAGCCTAAATCTTAGTTTTTCTTTCATAATTAGTCATTTAAATCACTTGATTACATTTATATCACTTCATTTAGCTTAAGAGATAGAGAAGTGCATTGGTGCAAAAAATCTACAATTCAATATTGTCTATCCCGCCTTTAGTTGTCAAGACTCCTAGTGGGTGAGATGGTGTTGTGCTAAAATGGGACAAGGATGAAGAGGGGTTGAGGTATCTTATCCATGTCTCACTAAAATGTGAAGTGGGAACATGTACTATGGATTGTGTGTTGGTGGTAATATGTCTTTTGGTTGTTGAGAAGGTGGCATGTGGAATAAATTTTTGTTGTTGTTTGATAATTCATCTAGTGGTTGTTTTTTCTTTGCACGTGTAGCTGATGTTTTTGAGGTGCTTGTTGCAATGTGAACATCAGATTTGTTGCTTACCTTGCAACTAAGGGACATTTTGGTGGCACTTTACTTTTCCCTCTTTGGTGGCTATTATAATTTTGGTCTCCTCGTTTCAACGTGTTACTACAAAATCAACATGTGGGGAATTTTGAAATGTAGATGAAATTTGAAGTGAAATGAAATTTTGTAATGTGGTATGCATTTTGAGCAAGAAGCATGTCTGCTCCCTTACATTATAAAATGGAATTCAGGGCTCGTTTGTAGGGGGTTCTTAGTTTTCTATTCTTTAGGTCTAATATTTGAAAAGGGTAGGAATTAGAAGAATATCAATAAATGGAATAGTCAAATTGTCTTGGTCTTTCAACTGTGCATATGAAAATCTTAAATAGTGTTGTAGAAATTACTAATATTGAAATAGATTTCATGCATAATCCATGTAATCTTATTTATACATCTCTTGCATATTTTGAATACAATATCAAGTATATTATATTCATCTTCAAATGCTTCATTTGAATGCATACCTTTATTTTTACTTTGGTTCAAAGAATTGATTAAATGCTTGAATGAGATCATGAATTTGTGAGAGTTTATAAAGGATTTGGTAAGAAGTGATGATTTATGTACCGTGGTTTTTCATAATGCAATGCCTTATGAAAATAGTCCAGAATTATCAGATTTAAATAATTTCTATATGACTGATTGTAAGAAGCATGACTACATTTCCTAATTGATGAAAACACTAGTCTATTTGTCATGGTATTTGTAACTTGAATGATAATGATATTATACCAGACCGTGGACTTGGGGTTAGAACAAAAAAATGTTAAAATTCACTTACTATGTGGCATGTATGTGAGATATTTTCCTGTTGTTGATAAATTGATAGTTATTTTCTTAAAGATTAGCCAAAAATTGAGTGAATTGGCTGATGCAGAGGGTCTGGGACTTTGAAAGAAACACAAAGTTCTCAAGGTTTGCAAGACACAATCTCAGCCACTCTTCCAGGCACTCTAATTGAGACAAATCTCAATAATGCACCAAATGACTTATTTGCCTTCATTATGGACCCAAACCATAGGAAAAATCTTAAGAGACCCAAAAAAACTTGTTTTGAATGATTTCAAAGCCCAACCTGACCTAGACACAAAACCAATTTTTCACCTTAAGCAGGCTGTTCTTAGTAGGCCTCTGGCGGAGGATTTTTGACTTTGCACTCAAACTTTCCAAAGGAACCTCCAAACTAATGATTGAACCAGATGTGTTTTTTTATGATACATAACATACTAGATTCTTGATGGCACTTGTTTTGGAGCACACCAATCAAAAATCTGTTGTTTCCTCCAATTTAGGCCTAATTAGCCCTCTTTTCCAAAACAACCCCTCTTTAAACTCAACCCCTAACCATGAAACTTTCAAAAATCCCTTAAAATGACTCAAAACCAAGGATTCCAAGTTTTTAGGCTTCTATGACACCCCTAACATGCTCAAACACAAAACCCTCCTTAACTTACCTCAAAAACTAGGGCTTCTTGAAAACTAACCTTCCAATCACTTCCAAAACTTTATCATTGACTCTACACCATTAGGAAAACATATTTAGTCTATCCCAACTCAAAAACATTCCCCTCATTAAGGCAAATCTGCTGCTGCTATACCCTAGCGTCCAACTTCAAGCACTTTTCATAGTCAAATCTTGGTGTACACCTTAGTATTCATCTCTCCTGCACATTATATTGTTATTCAAGTATGGTACAAGTTAAATATGATCCATTTCACAAGATATATTCATAAAATCCCATGAAATGGATCATTTATCGATGAAAAACCCTCAAACTAGTGTAAATTTTGTGTTCTTTTTTATGGCATTCAATATAAAATGCAAAGAAATTAATTATCACTACTTTCAGAGCCTTCAATGGTGTTAAAATATGTAGACACAAACTCCTAAAGCATTCTAATAGACATAGATTCAATAGAGATCAAGTATTTAACAAAAGAACACCATAAAAGTGCCAAAAATTGTGTTTTTCACTATTTCCATAGAACAGTCCGTACAGTACTTGCTCCAAATGTCCAACCTCTGTAAAAATGATTATTTTGGATTTTTATATCCTTTACCCAACTGATCCAACCGTTTGGGATTGATTAAGTTGCATAAAAGTGATTAAAACTCACAAAAGCTAGTTACCCACCCAAATTGGAATTCAAAAATCTGAATTTTCCAACTCTTATTTTATTGATTCCTACAACCTAAAAACTATTGAATCTCTAACATCCAACCTTATTTGATATAATTAAAGCACTATATTCCTATCTAACCTCCTAGAACATGATTGTTCCATTTACATTGAAATTTGGTCCTAGGATCCTTATTAGGACCCTTAGGACTTTTGACCTCTTTAATGTGTTCACCCATTCCAAAGGCCATTATAGGCTCCAAGATATCATAATTGATGCTTTGAGGTGATTGATAGGTCTTCAAGACCCCTGCATTATCCTCTCTCCTGAAGAGTTCCTTAAAGAGCTTGGGTGCTCCTGCACCATTCTCCCCAAGAAAGAAAGAGTTCTTGCCCCAATAAGCATCCAACTTGTTGCTGCCATAATACTCCTTGTTCTTGTATGTTTTCATCTTCACATGATAGGGCATGTAATCTCCCAAAGTCACTGTCTTCCTCTTCTTCCAATCTGCACTCATGTCATTCATCATGTTAGTGTCAAAAATCTGTTTTGTTTGTCCTTTTTGCTGCTTGATAACAGCCTGTCCTTGTACCCTGTTTCTACCTTTATTCCACTCATTTCCTTGTGAAAGAACACCACTCCTATTACCCTCAACAATAGGGCATTCAATACTCCCAATCTTAATACTGTCTAAGTCCCAAATATTCTGATTTTTAGGATTGTACTCTTCATATATCTGTTGCAACTCATCATTCCTCTTCCAACCAGTATCTTCCCCTGTCTTACCTATCTTACCCTGCTTATTCACCTGCAAATGTTTCTCAAAACAGATCATAAAACTTTCATTTGACTGCTCCAAAGGCAAAGGCACTAATTTATATCTAACATCTCCTTTATGCACCAAATATGTATTATGGAATCCATCATGCAATGTCCTTCTAGCATACTGCCATGGTCTTCCCAAGATGATATGACCACAAGTCATTGGAATGACATCACAAAGTACCCTATCATGATATGATCCAATTGAGAAATCTACATAAGCCCTCTTAAAAATCTCTACATGTTGTCCTTGAGTTACCCAAGTGGCCTTGTAGGGAGTAGGATGATCAAATGTTTCAATCCCCAACTTGGTTATCATATCAAGTGAAACTAAATTGCTATGTGACCCTGAATCTATGAGCAATCTGCAGATCTTGCCATGACTAAGACAATTAGTCTTAAAGATAGTTACCTTTGGCTCTTGATGAAGTCTTTCTCCTTGCTTGACCATAAGAAACTCACCATCAGTCACAGGGTCTGCCATGAATGTTTTTGATTCCTCCTTTTTGTCCTCTTCTTCTTGTACCAAGTTAGCTTTCCTATCTCTTGCCTCTATCAACTTTTTCCATTTAAGACACTTGAAGAGGAGGATGACTTGGTTCATTGCAATTGAAACACCTACCTATGAATGGTCCTCTACCTTGTCCAAATCTGCCTCCTCCTCTAGGAGTGTATCCACCTCTTTCATTAGAAAATACCTCTTTTCCTTTGTCATTGCTGCTTTTGTCATTGCTGCCTTGTCCTTGTTCTCTATTAGCTGCCCTATTTGAACTGCCTCCTCTTGCTTCCACCATTGTTTGATATTTCTTTGCTTCCTCTTCACCTTTTCCCTCGACTCTAATGGCCCGATTTGAAATCATTCTCCCTAATGTCATGGCAATTACAAACCAATCTCATCTTGTAGATTGTACCTCCAAGCCATTGATATACCTAGATATTTTCTCATCCTCTTCTTCATAACCTCCTCACATTTTAATCTTTGTGGCCTTTCGGTATAGGACATCACATCCTGTCCTTTTGCCTTAAATTACTCATCGCTTTTCACATGAATGGTAAAATCAGATGGTAGGAGCTGACTCTTTGACCAAACTCTTCATCCTTGCCCATGGGAGACTTTTTCCAATCCTCTAGCCATCCTATCATTCTGAAAACTAGTCCACCATGTCAATGATGTGCCTCTCAACTTGGTTTTGGAAAACTTAACCTTCCTCTCTTCATCCATCTCTTCAAACTCAAAGTAGTTTTATAAGGCATCAAGCCATCCCAACACCTCTTCACTATCCATCTTCCCTTGATAGATAGGCAAGTCTATGTGACTCTTCCCTCCATGACCTTGTACTGCTTTCAACAACCTCACTAACCTCCTTTCCTCAGGGTCTTCTATCTCAACTGCTAGTTGTTCTTGATTTACCCTCACATGCTCTTCATCTTCATCATTATCTTCTTGGTTTTCTTGCTCTTCTCTTCTATTTCTCTCAAGGTTGTTTATCCTTGCTTGCATAGTATCTCTCTCCCTTCTCCATTGCCTTTCTTCCCTTACTCTAGCCTTCTCTCTTGCTTCTTCTTGTTTCGTTCTTTCTCTTCTCTCCCTTTCCAAGATTTCCTTCAACTCTTCCAACTCTCTTTCCAATTGATTTTTTGGTGCCATTGTTGTTTCTTCAATCCCTAAAGGACCTACTCACTACTCTGATACCACTCTGATGCAGAGGGTCTAGGACTTTGAAAGAAACACAAAGTTCTCAAGGTTTGCAAGACATAATCCCAACCACTCTTCCAGGCACTCTGATGGAGACAAACCTCAATAATGCACCAAATGACTTATTTGCCTTCCTTATGGACCCAAACCCTAGGAACACTCTTAAGAGACCCAAAAAAACTTGTTTTGAATGATTTCAAAGCCCAACCCTTTGACTTAGACACAAAACCAATTTTTCACCTTAACTAGGCTACTAGCCCAACTAGGCCTCTAGCAAAGGATTTTTGACTTTGCACTCAAACTTTCCAAAGGAACCTCCAAACTAATGATTGAAATAGATGTGGTTTGTGATGATACATAACATACTATATTCTTGATGGCACTTGTTTTGGAGCACACCAATCAAAAATCTGTTGTTTCCTCAAATTTAGGCCTAATTAGCCCTCTTTTTCAAAGCAACCCCTCTTTAAACTCAACCCTTGACCATGAAACTTTCAAAAGTCCCTTAAAATGACTCAAAACCAAGGAATCCAAGTTTTTAGACCTCTATGACACCTCTAACATGCTCAAACACAAACCCCTCCTTAGCACCTCAAAAGCTGGGGCTTCTTGAAAACTAACTTCCAATCACTTTCAAAACTTTCTCATTGACTCTACACACCATTATGAAAACATATTTAGTCTATCCCAACTCAAAAGCTTATACCCCTCAGTAGGCGGTCCTAGCTGTATACCCTAGCCTCCAACTTCAAGCACTTTTCATAGTCAAATCTTGGTGTACACCATAGTATTCATTTCTTCTGCACATTATATTGTTATTCCAGTATGGTACAAGTTAAATATGATCCATTTCACAAGATACAGTCATAAACTCACATGAAATCGATCATTTATCCATGAAAAACCCTCAAACTAGAGTAAATTTTGTGTTCTTTTTTAGGACATTCAATATAAAATGAAAAGAAATTAATTATCACTGCTTTCAGAGCCTTCAATGGTGTTAAAATATGTAAACACAAAATCCTAAAGCATCCTACTAGACATAGATTCAATAGAGATCAGGTATTTAACAAAAGAACACCATAAAAGTGCCAAAACTGTGTTTTTCACTATTTCCATAAAACAGTCTGTACAATGCTTGCTCCAAACGTCGAACCTCTGTACAAATGATTATTTTGGCTTTGTATATCCTTTCCCCAACTGATCCAACCGTTTCAGGATTGATTAAGTTGCATAAAAGTGATTAAAACTCATAAAAGCTAGTCACCCATGGCAAATTGGAATTCAAAATCTGAATTTTCCAACTTCGACCCTTAGGACTTTTGACCTCTTTAATGTGTTCACCCATTCCAAAGGCCATTATAGGCTCCAAGATATCATAATTGATGCTTTGAGGTGATTGATAGGTCTTCAAGACCCCTGCATTCTCCTATCTCCTGAAGAGTTCCTTGAAGAGCTTGGGTGCTCCTGCTTTTCCAATTATGTTATTTACCCTTAATAGGAACTGATCTATTATTTACTATGTCATTCATTGAGATAGTCAAATGGAATTTTGTTAGGAACACCCTCCTAGTTCCCACAAAGCCTAAAGTTAGAAAATTTTAGTCTTTGACTAAATATTGTTAGTTGACCATTCATTTTAAGGGTCTTGAGTATAGGAGTTGGATTCTCTTTAGAGATTCCTTAGTTGTACTAGAAAAACACTAGTACAAGGGTATGAATTTTAATACACTACACCCTTGAATGTGTGATTAAAATTTATAGGTTGAAGATCAAGTGGAGGAAGTTTCCATAAAAAATGTCAAAATTGTCAGGTTTCCAAAATGTCATTCAAAGTGAGAAATAAAATATTTGAAGCTAATAACCAAGAATTTGAGAGTGAAAATATCAAAAAATAGGGCGCTGATCTCAGTTTCATAAACCCTAATAGGGACCCATTCACCACTGAAGGTAAATGAGTCCTTTGTAGCTTAAAAATAATTTTTTGACAAGGTACATAGCTTTTTATGCTCTAAAAACTTCCGTCATAGCTTCTATAATAGTTAGGAATCATTTATGATTGTTATTTGCATCTTTTGGCTTGCATAATTGAATATTTTATAGAGAAAATTAATGATTTATCATCTTGATCTATTAACCTTGATGAACCCTAGTTTTGTATGTTTCATTTTGGTGAACCTGACATATTGACCATTGCAATTTTCTAATTTTTGAAGTCTCTCATTGTATCTTAGGTTAGATCTTACATTCATTAGCATTGAATTAAGATCTCATTTAGGATTACTTGTTTTGCATTGAAATCTTGCATCTCATCTAGGGTTTGCATTTACATTATTTTTCATCTCTCTAAATCTTAAAAAAATACAAAATAAAAATTAGTCATTTTGCATCTCATTTAGATCTCATACAATTGCATTTCAATGTAGACCTTACATTTCATCTTTTCATTATATATTTACATTGCATTTCTAGAAAATTTGAAGCTAAAATTCAGTGTCTCAAACCTAGAACTAAAAGATATCACTAAAATCTTGCAAATAATTTAAAAATAGTTTAAAATACATAACCAAGACCCATTCGCCCCTACTTTAAAATTAGTCCCTGATGAGGTCTTTTCTATACCTTCTAGCAACTGAAGAAGCATCAAAATTCACTCTAAAATCCATAGAAACATTTAACTAGGACCAATTTTACCTTACTAGAAAATGAGTCCCTATTACATGCTAATCGACATTTTCTAGGATTTGAAACCTCTATTTTAGGCTTCTATTTTCTATTTGTACTTTCTTGTCTTGGTTTCCTAATTTTTTGTTTCATCAATTTCATTGAATTTAACTTATTTGCTTCATTTAGTGCATTTTCAAATTTTAAAATTACACTTACAACATTTCAGTTTTAGTTTATTGCATTTCCTTGTTCATAAAAGAAAATTGTGTAGTTTACTTGTTCATGTTAGCATGATTTATTTTCAAGCAGTTAGTGTTCATAGATTATCACATGGCTTGTATGATTCTATTTTCTTTACTCATGAGCATAGTCTAGGAAAGCAAAGTAAAACCTTTAATAAGCATGTGCGCATTTATTGGATTTGTAAGAATGTCATAACACAATAGGATGCAAGAGTAGACAATCATAACAATCATAATTTTTCTTCTCACGATACCTTTGATATTAGTGATGAAGGTATATTGGGGAAAGAAGATACAATAATTAAGAGTCTTTATTGTCCCTCTCCTCCTCCCCTTTTGGAAGATATTAGGAAACATGAAGATGAGATCATTAAAAAAAACTTTACATAGTGTCCATTTATCTCCCAACACCTCCCCTACTTGGGACAATGCTTTAGTGAAAGAGGAAGCAATCTTGGACAATCATGAAAAAAAAAATTATAAAGAGGACATGTTATTGTTAAGAGATCAAATGATTGGGAGTTATAGCATTATTTCTCTGCTTCTTAATATCCCTAAAATTTTGAAAGATCTATTAGAATGAGATGATCCAATCACATTGGTAAGAATAAAAATCATTGTTTTCCTTCCCTTGATGCCTCCCCTATTTTTTATGATGTTACTTTACAAAATATAATCATGGAATGTGATGAACCTCTTGAAATCTCTCCCACTAGGGGAGATATCATGGAACAAGAGAATGAGACTTTAGAAAATACAGATGAAATCATGGGAAATCATAACAATCAAATTTCGCCTTCTAATATCTCTCATATTTATGAAGAAGATACTTTTGTGTTACAAGTTCCAATTGATGAGAGTTGTGAGTCGTATTTTCCTCTCTTCCCCTAGGAAAAACATTATTGAACAAGATAATGTCATAATTTATGAGCAATAAAATTAGACCATTGATCACTCCCATACTTATAATGAAGACATTTTAGAAGAAAAAAAAAGTGAATGTCACGAACACCTAGTTTGTTGCTCTCCTAAAAAATCTCCTACTAGGTGTCGGCCTCCCACAAGGATCTTATAACTAGGCTTCTATAGCCATAATTCAAAGAATGGAAATCTATCCCAAATAGCCATTCGATCATCATGGAGGTGCATTTAACTTGTCAACCCAAGGACATAGACTTGAAATGGGTCAACACTATATGTTCACTAGGAATTCCTAAGTAGCCATCTCTAATCTATAGCTAAGAAACACAAAATACTGAAAGTGAATTACAGCAAAGGAATAAAGAAAATACTAAAAAATAATGAAAAAACTATGCTCAATGGAAATGCATAATAAGAATAAAGATTTGGGTGAATAGACGAGAAACTACTATGTCTACTTTGGCTGTAGGAACAAACAAAAAATGGACTTCTAGTGGCTATAGGAATAGTCAATGCCAAATTTTGAACTAAGTGTAGAAAAAAAGATAACAACTAAGCTAATTACTCTAAAGAAAGGATTACTCACCAAGTAAGCCCCCTTGGATGAGTATCCACTAGAACTAATACAAAATCAAATACTCAAATTCAGACTATCATCTCATTCATTGAAAATTATGTGAATAGAGTAATCAACATGGTTGTATTGAAAAGTAGAGTATGCTCAATACATTATCAATGTCATTTTCCACAATCAAGAAATAAAGGGACAAACTCCTTCAAAAGGGGATTCAAATCCATATTTATTCAACAAGCTAAATAGGATGGTCAACTCTCACTAATTGGGAGGATGCCATTTAGGGAAAGTAGGGAAAA
>VDFB02224106.1:9021-69260 GCA_007258455.2 Sequoia sempervirens
TCTCTCTCTCTCCCTCCCCCCTCCTTATTCTCTCTCTCCCCCTCTCTTTCTCTCTCTCTCTCTCTCCCCCTTTCCCTCTCTCTCCATTTCTCTCTCTCTCTCTCTCCCTCTCCCTCTCTCTCTCTTTCCTACCCTCCACCTCCTAATTACTCTTGGGTATATGTGTGCAAAAATTGAATATCCGATTTATAGCACCAAAATATTACATTTTAAAATATTTTTCAAATTAGATATTAGACACGAATTGGATATCCAAAACAAATCAGATGTCTGATTTGTAGTACTTTGGCTTGGGCATTGCTATGGAGCAATGTACTAACACCCAACCCAAAAAAAAAATTCAACTCAGGATTTTCGCGTTTTTTGGCGAGTTCAAAACGCTACTTTTTTCTTGTTGCCACTTTTTGGCCCATCATGATCTTGCACATAACTAGGTCTAAATTAGGTAGTTGTTATTGTTAAGGTGGATCTGTCCTTTCTTCGAAGCCCATATACTTATCATTGGGTCAAGTGTTCTTTTGTTTAGAAAATTCCTATTGCCTTTTTGATAGGTTAATTATGATTTGATTAGATGGGTTATGAAACACTTATTTCAAAAAAAAATATTTATGAAAGAAGTATATTGGAATGAAATTAAATATGATTTGTATTCCAATGTAAAAACTAAAAAGAATAGAAACAATTCTTTCAAAACATAAAATATCATGTAGTAGTCAATTAAAATGAAAAAGTTTACTCTATATTAGTTAGGATACACAACTAAGAAAATGATCTAAAGTTACTTATTTATCCTAGAGGAACTAAGTATATAGTATACAAAGAAAACCAACAAACCCACAAATACCCCTATTTTGAAGGAGTTTAGTTTTCTCCCCTTCTTGATCTCGCTAATATTGTCTAATTATTTTAAAGAGATGAAGGGTCATAACACAACTTTATTCAACCCAGTAAATGGCTTGGTTAATGAAACTTGACAAAAGCAACAAAACAATTGCTACATTTGGCATTTCATGTTGAATGAAGAGTGGTGACAATAATCTACTTATAGTTTAATAAAACACTATTTTTGTAAGAAGGCTTGACATTAGAAAGATAAGTGTTACTTATAGTTTAATAAAACACTATTATAGTCTTACCAACATATACTATTGTATGCTTGCATGGATTCTTAGTTAATATATGGGAGATAGAGATAGATGGGGAGAGAAAGACAGAGAGAAGATAGAGATAATAGGAAGAGAAGAGAGAGATGGAGATATATGAGAAGAAAGGAAGAGAGGTGGAGATAGAGAGTTGATGGATAAGGTTGAGGGAGGGAGAATGATGAGAGATAGAGGGAGATAGAAGGGGAAGAAAGGGACATAGATAGAAAGAGATAGAGAGAGAGGTAGGAAAGGAGATATAGAGAGGAGAGAGGGAGATAAAAAGAGAAATAGAGATAGAGATATAGAGTAGGAGAGATGGAAGGAGAGATGGAGGGAGAGATGGAGTGAATGAGAGAGAAAGGGGGGAGAGGGAGAGATAGCTCAATAGATAGAGGGGGGAAGAGGGAGTGACATAGATAGTGGGAGATATAGAGATATAGAGTGCCAGGAAGATATATATCAATCACCCTCCCTATATCTCTATCTATTCATACTTATCTCTTTATCTCTCTGCCTCTCTCTATCTCTTTGTCTCGCTTTCTATTTGTATGTTTGTCATTATCTCCCTCTCTCTCTATATTTTCTTCCCTATATTTATCTTTGTCTCCTTAAATGTGCAATGGGTACATTGAAGAGGTCTTAAAGGAGAATTATCATATCTTTAATCAAATGGCATGCTACCTTAGGCATAACTCCCCAAGGACACATGCCATCCTTGGATTGTTGACATGAAACAACCAATCAAAATTTAGTTTCTCTCTCTCACATTAATATATATTACTATTATATTAAATATATATTATATTAATTATATTTTGTATTATATAAAAATATACTTATTATTAAATATTAATTATAATAATTTTATACGTATTTAATAATTTTGTTAGAGAATATAATATATAATTATAATAAGTTGAATAATTATATTATTTATTATGTAAAATATAGCTAATATATACTTAACTATATTGTAGAATGTTAAAACCTAGCTAAATGATGCCAAAATTTTCAACTTAATTAACATACTGTAAAACCTAACAAAACCAGGTTCTAGCTCATCAAATTGGAGAAGTGAAAGGTCAATACCAACGCTGAGGAAGAGTTTGGAGTAGTGAAAAGGGGGTCAATGCTAGTGTCGAGGAAGAGTTTGGAGTTAAAACAAGTTCAATACCAGCGTCGATGAAGAGTTTGGAGGAGTGAAAAAAAGGTCAATATCAGCACCAAGGAAGAGTTTGGAGGAGTGAAAACAAGGTCAATACCAGCACCAAGGAAGAGTTTGGAGTTAAAAAAAGGTCAATACCAGCGTCGACGAAGACTTTGGAGGAGTGAAAACAAGGACAATATCAACGCCGAGGAAGAGTTTGGAGGAGTGGAAAAAAGGTCAATACCAACGCCGAGGATGAGGTTGAGTGCACTCAGGGAAAATTGGCGACCAAGGGGAAATGAGTACTATAAGTTTGGCACCCCCATTCTCTTTAACCTTCAATTTTCATGCCTAGTTTCCAAAGATCTTCTCATACATTGGCACCCCCATTCTCGTAAAATGTTATAAGATAAGATAGAAAAAATAAAATAGCTTAGTCTTTCACATTTTTATCGACCAACCTCAGGTCTTGGAAAAACTCCCATAATCTACCCACATCTTGGTTGAGGTCTAGGATTTCATCACACATAACCTTCATAGCAAACATATGCAAGGTGTTGGTTGTTTTTAAGGTAAGCAGGTTGAGCTTCTAATCTACCTATGGAATTGCCAATTCCAATAAAGGGCAGCTCAAAGGACCTGGGCCAACTGACAAGGATTTGAAAGACCTCCTACACTTTGGGCTCTGCAAGACCTGAGAGAGTGATCCCTTAATGCATTTACAACCTCTCCACCATCATCATAAACAAAATTAACAACAACAGATAATCTCATTTAATAGCTCAACATAATAGGATAATACATAATAGAATTGGTTGTTTATCAATAATATCAACTATTTGGAGCATGAGATAACTACAACAGTTCACAGTATAAGATAGTCATTGATTTGCAATTTGTAGCAAGATCTAGGTAAAGGAAAAAAAATACTGAACCATACGAATAAGTACAACTTAGATCAGTGCCATATATCTATTGGAGGAGTCAAATTTATAAGCATCTAAGGGTTTATGACAGATTTAACACATAACATATAAGATCCTTGATAACATTGCTTTACAATCTCATCAATATGTATTCTAACCCAATACTACTTATCAAATCCTTATACAAAACATATCCACCTACAATCCCACTCAAGCATTTTAATTAATTCCTTGAATTAAAGCTAAAACAAGAATCATACACACCACAAAAGTGAGATGAATGAAACAACCCTTGATCATTTTATTCAAAATTCAGATATGCTTGTACAATGGAGAGACATGAGTTTGAATTAATCATATCAATTCAAATTCCAGTACTATCATAAAAAATCAAATCCCCATGAATTCAAAACCTACTACAGAATGACTCAAAACCTAAATTGCATTTTCCCTAAAACCATCAGACTTTACAATTTTCTCTTCAACTTCATCTAGAATCAACCAAAAATATCTAACTTGCTAACCCGTACTTCTGGCCTTGAAATCCTTCTTATAGAAAAAGAAGGAGCAAACAAGCATCGGGCCAGAAAGCACATGTGTCACCAACCAATTGGACCGCCTTGTGATATTCCAAAAATTTGTTACAACAACAATCTCCCTAGAGAATATTCTTGTTCATCATGCCCACTAAGAATGGTTCATGCAACAACGAAAAACTTCAAGAATTTCACACCTAGACTGTCTCCAAAAAACAAAATTGGAATATGTTGTAATTGCAACAACTGATTTCTCAACCGTTAGTAGCCTACTCCTTTTCACTCTTCCTCAGTTAAATATACATTTACCCATTTCTAGTACTCTTCATCAGTTGGCCAATCAAAATTGATCACCTCATTCACCTTGACACTATAAGGTTTCTACTTAACTACCACCTAATTCGCTTCTCTTTCAAAAGATTCTAAGAATGAGTTGGTGCTAATGGTTTTGTCCATAAAACTCACCAACAAATCATAATTTGAGTTACCCTATTTTTGAAGGTTTTGTAGTCCAAACATGATATAAAGGGGCTCTTACACTTTTTGTGATTACTGTAGCTTGTGTAAGAGGGCCCATGGATATTGTTGTAATTGTAAGATGGATGAATAGGGCGTAAGATGATAAATAAAGAAAGTATAGTTGTTGTCCTCAATAGTTTTGTGAAGACAAGCATGTGAAATGAGAGGTTCAAGCCTAGGTTTCAACAAAACATATATGGGAGATCTGATTTTATAAATTTTTATCCATGTGCAGACCTAATGGGTTGTTTGTGAACACTAAATATAAATGATATACATACACACACACACATACACACATATATATATATATATATGTATGTATGTATGTATATGCATTTTTAAATGTAAATGTAAATGCAATTACTGGATGCTCTCCTACAAAAATAAATGCAACATATCATTAAAGAAATCTATATCTATATATATAAATGTGTATTTCTAAATGCAAGTGTAAATGCAAAGAGCATATGGTTTTGTAGTGTTATAGATACAACATATCCATAAATTAATTTAATTGAAATTCTAAAGTCTTCAACACATATAATATGAAATCAATCAAACTATCAAACTACATGAGAAATAAATGAAAACAATAAATGCATATGTATGTGTATTTGTAAATGAAAGAGTAAAATAAATAAGAATAATGAAAATTATAAAAGAATACAAGGAAAGGTCTCCTCCCTTCTTGGTAGTGATAACCTACTCCACACACAACCCTTAAAAATTATGAATAGAGGAATATAATCTTTGAAGAACTCAAAGTTGATTCTCTCCTACCTGATGCAATTAGTCATTTTATCCTTACACACATTTATAGTGATTACTAGAGGCACATAGACCAATTATTCATCATAGAAGAATTTGATCATACTTTTCCAATGATGGTATTATGAGAAAACCTTAGGTTAAATTAATAATTCTTGGCTAAGTTCTTTAAATCATGTCCAACCATATAAGAGAAGACTGCTGCTATGTGTACCTGGATACCATGGAGAAAGGCTCTTTGGGCTCTTTCATCAATAATTCTACCTTAAAACATACCAAAAGTCTCCTATCAATTAGACATAGGAAGATTTAAGATGACTTAAAAAAAAAATATTGCCAAAGCATAAACTTATGATGACTTAACTAGGCCTAGTACACACTCCCTCCCCGTTAACCACTTAGACATATGGAAATTAAATATAAATTTTTTGCTATTTTTAGTCATGTAGGTGTCCAATAAACCACTTGGTGGTGTTTCCCTTCAAGTTTATTTACTTGAATGAAGAGAAAAAGTCCTTTGATTACAATTAGAGAATACATTTGAGGCCTTGGTTGTGTAACTGGTGGACCATAGTCACATTTAACACTTGTTACAAAGTTTGGGAGTTAAAACATTAAGTAGATTTGATTTGTGATGGACACATTTGGACGGTAGTAACAATAACTTGCAATCTATCAAGACCTGATTACCTTATAACCTGTGAAATTCTAGCAATGAAATGATAGATTAATCATAATGTCACCTTAGGATCACATCACCATGAAAGAACTTCGTCCAACATCCTTATGAGTGCAGGTACCACCAAATAGGTATTTTTCAAAATTTTCTCCAGCAAGCGAGGGAAATTCAGGAAGAGAAGAGGAAAGTGAGACATGTAGTATGTCTAAAAGAGGGAGATCAACTAGAGGTCAAAATATTAGAAGAGAATTTTGTAAACACATGGAATATTTTCTTTCTGAAGGGGGGTCATGTTCTTATGATGATGAGAGCATAGGCGACGTCGAGGTGCCCTTGAGGTACAAACATCTATAGAAACAATGGGTACCTGAGCAACTTCCTCCAATAAACATTGATTTTTGTGTCCACGAGAGGATTTATCGCATAGCACCATTGTCATTACATGGATTGGGCCTATTTTGCATGGATGGCATAAAGGTCTATTATGACAAAGTTACTGAATTGATGAAGTATGTTGAACCCTGTTACAGTTACAAAGCTTGGATGCAACTGGTTTGATATAAACAAAGTATGCGTAGGTATGCACTGTCAGCAAATTATATACAACTAAAAGATAAGGATCAAAATAAAGGAGTGGCTACATACATTGACGAAAGGCGAAAAGCATCAGGGAAAATTGTAGGGGTTATAAAAAGTACATGACCTGGGTCAACAAATAAGCAACCCAATTGCATATTTGAGGCGTACGAGGGAAACCATGTATTCGTATGTGCCATAAAATCAATAACTGCAGGGGAAGAGTTGCTAATCGATTAAAATTTGAATCGCCTAGTTGCAAACACAATTACTATGGGGGTGGTACGTACTATGTAACACAATTACTATGGGGGTGGTATGTACTATGTACCATTTTACCCAACCTCGAATTAATGAATCCAATATACCATTTTATTCTTATATTTTTTTTCATAACTCTATTGGTTTCATTTCGGTAATGTTTTTTTGTATTTAATTTTTGTCACAGCGAGACATTGATCGTATGGAGAAGGCTCCGGCCCAGAGCACAGGTCATGATTTATCTTCAGGCGCTTCTACCTGAAAAGTTTACCTCATTGTAATTGTACAAATTAGATACAAGCAAAATATTTTATTATTATGTTGTTTTGATAAGTTTATTAGGTTAATTTCAATAATGTTTTTAATATTCTTGTTGCAGTCGACTGATAGGGGAAAGGCACCAGCAATAGATGAGAACATCCATAGGGAGGTGCAGTCAATATTATGTGATGATGACATCGCTTATTCAACAAACCCTCTCGATATGATAAGAAAGACCAAAAAAAATGCAATGAAGAAATCCTTAAGTTGTTATTCATAGTGCCTCAAACAAATGAGATAAGAGAGAGGGTTAAAATATTGACTAAGAGATCACAAAACTTGCAAGTAAGTTGTCATTAGGTCTTTGATTATAACATAAGTTCATTGATGGTTTTATATTTTGTACTCTTTTATGTCATGAACTAAAATATGTTTTGTTTTTATAAGATTTTTTGCATCCTCATGATGCTTCTTGCCATGATCAGGGTACTACAAGTGCTGCCCGAGGAGTAGGGGTTGGTACAAGTGTCCATCCTGATCTTCTTGCCCATGCATCACATCATCTATTCCTATAGTGTCGTCTGAAAATTTTGACAATACATACCATGCAGGCATCCCTTAGTGCACCCTCTAGCAGCAAACACATGCTAGAACATGCGTCAGGAGATGTACCTGGGGATGCAAAGGCCACTAGTACTAGTAATATTTTAGCAACATTTCTTGGATCTTCCCATATTACTAGTACATGAACATTGACGATCACATTTGTGGTGACCGAGGATTTTGTTCCCATAAAGATAGAGAAGGTCACAGGTACTTTAAAATGTTTTAATTATTATTATTTTTTATTAGATTGCAGGAATTGGGTAGCACGACCCCATATAAACTGTAGTGCACCTAGTAAACTTTTTAACGTGACCGGTGGTGCTGGCCCGCCATGCCCTCCGGTACCACAGGGGTGGGGGAGACTAGACCTCATGACCAACCTCTTGCAACAGGAAAGATTTAGCCAACCAAGCTAGGGCCCCAACCCTAAAATGTTTTAATTATTATGATATATAATCCAATTGAAATTTACTTATTGATTGCTCTTTTTAGACTATTGATCCCATGATTTTTTTTATAAACATCTAAGTGATATTACATTGGAGATCTTTGAGCCCACCATACGTACACGATGGAATGCCCAAAATTAAAATTTAAAAGATGAGCGCATTAACTGTTTAGTTGTGCTCTTCGATGATAAAACATTCAACTGAACTGAGGTCCTTAAAAAATTTGGTACCTATCTAAAGAATGTGAGGGACCAATATAGGTCACATTTAAAGAAGAATAAAAAGTACAAGCGTCCCCCCATGATTCCGGAGAGGGAGTGGAAGGACCTGGGGTCGGATGGAATGGAGAAGGCTGAAAAGAAAAAAGGAAAGACACCACCGGGCCAAGGAAGGTATGTGATACTATCAACAATGTAATTATATACTAATTACTCTTTATTTTTACATAATCTAACATATTTCAAACTTTTCTTAGGCTACCTGACACATCAAAAGCAACAAAGGAAAGACTAGAAAAACACAGGCAACACAAACTTGGCTCTGATGGTTATATGAAATTAGCTGCATGAATTGTAAGTATCAATAAATGAAATATTGTTTCCAAATAATAAATTCAAAACAATTTTGGTTTTATCACACCATAGAAGCAAAATTCATGATCTTATGCAAAAATGTAGGGCTTTGAATTCAACAGAGTTCCCATAGAAGATGACCCAAAGATTTCCTTCCAGCAAGGCTATGGAGCCGTGGCTAAACACCTAAGAGTCTTGACTAGGAAAACACAATCTTCCACTGCATTCGACACACAGGTAAATAAACTCAATAAAGTTTATTTAAAATTGAATACTTGTGCAATCTATTCAATATTAATTTCCACCATAAAGTAATTACATTCCTATTTGTTTTAAACATTCAAGAAATTATAATACTGCACATGACATTGGAATGCAACCTGGTGAGGGTGGAGCACAACCTGCAGATGAAGGTCATGATGTGCATCCCGATACTTTAGAGCATGTAGAGAGTGATCGACATGTTGAGCATGATCAAGCTAGAGAAGATCAAGAACATGATGTGGCCCCATCAGGTAAAGAGGACCACTCTAAAGTTCTTTTAAACATATTTAATTGCAATTGGTGTATTAATTAATGTAACCTTTCACATTTCAACTTTAGAGCATGTAGAGTGTGATCAATGTGTTGAGCATGATCAGGCTAGAGAAGATCAGGAACATGATGTGGCCCCATCAAGTAAAGAGGACCACTCTCATGTTCTCTTAAACATATTTAATTTCAATTGGTGTATTAATTAATGTAACCTTTCCTGTGTCAATTGCAGATCGAGATTTAGAGGGTGTTCAACATGTTGAACATGAGTCTATAAGAGAAGTTCAGGAAGATGATGTGGACCCATCAGGTAAAGAGAACCACTCTAATGTTCTTTTAATTAATGAAATACTTGTAACAATAATAATAAAACATATCAGTTTAACATTTCTTTGTTATTGCAGTAGACCCCCCTTGCAATGCCGTCCACGTCATGACTAGACAACTAGGAATACATTAAGATCATGAGCAGAGGGAAGAACAACTAAAGGGGGGACAAATGATTTAGAAAATGATACTCCACTTTATATATTTTTAGCTTTAAAAAGGAAACAAAAAAAAAGTGATTGTAATCATATCATGACAACCATATTTTTGATAATATGTAAAAACTGAAACAATGAATATTATATGTTAATGAATGAATGTGAATATGTTAATTAATGAATGTTATATGTTAATGAATGAATGAATGTTATATGTTATTAATGGATGAATAAATGATTAATGTTATATGATTGGGTATGGGGAATTGAGAATGATGTGAGGGGGGGAGGAGCAAAATGGGCTTCCACCGTCATGTGGTTGGTCCTGTTAAGTAGAGATTATTAAACTATTCTCGAAACAAAGAGAAGCTGAATAAGGTAATGCACTTTTCAATAAAAGAAATGCATTGTTTGAAGCATCAAACCAACATGCAAAGATGAAAGAAAGTGATAAATTTTCACTATGGTGGTAGAAAAATGATTCTTTATACCTTGAATCCATGCTCTGCATCATAATTTGAAGTTGTTTCCATTCTAATGTTCTGAGTTTAGTTTGTTTGTATGGCTTTGTATGAATACCACAATGTGTTGTGTGTGGATTTGGTTTCAAAGCTTTGTTTCTTCTATTTTTAGTGGTGACATAACTCTAAAATTTGAATTTTGTGCATAACATGTTAGTGGAAAAATTGACAATTACGAAGGGTTTAGAGGCTCGATTGAGATAGATACACAGATATTTGGATCTTCTTGTTGATGGGAGGCTTCCACTTAACCATGAAATTTTGTACCATCTGCAGGTATGCAAAATTTTCTCTACTTACATTCTTTCTTGATCATAAATGTTGTAAATGATATTAATGCTTTAAACTTAAGATTCATTTCATTTCTTATAATGATCAAAATGTTATACTTTCCTATACATTCAAGCATTCCCTTTCCCCCTACCCTTTTCTCTCTCTCCCCTCCTTTTAAGAATTTTCTTTGTCATAAACGATTCACATTTCTGTCTCATTTACACAAATTTATCTAAAGTGCTAGGAGTGAATAAAGATATGTAAAAGATGATGGATTATGTCTAAACAACAAATTTCCATTTTATAGCTAATTAAATCCTTAATATTTGAATTGTTTAGAGCTCGAATAATGCTCATATATGCATGTGTAGCAATAAGGGAGCCTATGTGAAGATTGAAATTTAAAACATCACTTTGGTATTTTTCCTTAGGCAATGAAATGATATTTTGAGTAATACAAACCTACACACACATTGATATTTTTTTGCATTGCATTGAGGAATTTTTTTTCTCTTATACCTACCCTCAGCTAGACATGGAGGTATATAATATTGGTTTTTGGGTTTATTCTGTAAGTAGTTAATTTCACAGAGGAAGACTAAAATATTCTTAATATCCTATTAGGTGTGAAAGCATATGAATCACTTGTTGAAGGCACCATTTTGTATTCATCCAAAAACTGGTTTGTTCTCTTTTTTTTATGTTTCTTGCATGTGTTTTTTTTAGGCTCTAGAGATGTAGCTCGGCTCTTTCCTTTGCACTTTTCATCTATTTTGATGATTACAGTAGATTGTCCTCATAATTTATCATGTAGATATGTTTGTAACCTTATTTTCTACCAATCAATTTGCAAACCAGTCACATATTAAGGACCATTTCACTAACTTGTAGTCATCCATTACTTCATATGTTGTAGGTTGTGTCTGCATGCAAATAAATCCTGATGATTGCGAGAACTTTAATCCTACAAGTGTACCTAATCTTTCTCAAGTAAAAGTCTTACCTTATTTTATAGTACTTTAAATGGTTAATTGAAGGTCCTTCTTTAGATCTGAGATAGTTGAACCCTGGATTAAAATATGGTATTAGATGGGTAGTGTAATGATAAAACTCAGGTCTATTGAGCACAAATTATGAACATAATTTACTGGACTATGAATAGTGTTACAATTATAAGTATTTCTCCTTTACGTACCTCTGCATTAATGAAAAAGATAGCAGATATTGGAATTTCATTACATGTCTCATGTATGTGTTAGTATTTTAATTTTGTTTAAGTTTTTCAAGAACTTGATTAGGTCAAGAATATGTTCTACAAGCTATGTTCTCTTGACACTACTCAACATTTTCCCTACATATTTTCTCTTCAATCCAAACGTTTCTTAACTCCTTCCCTTGTTAGCCCTTGGTTGTTCTCAAGTGTAGTGCTTTTTCTATGCATCTTGCAGTCTGTATGTATGACCAGTCATCTCTTATGAATCATGGATAACCTTTCATAGAATTTTTGTTGTAATTAGATAATTGCCATTGTGAGAATAATCATTTAATTTGTATGGAATTAAGTCTTTTTCATATTATTTGACTTGGTATTGTAAACTTGTCTTTGCAGGATTCTCTAGGGGGGAACAACAAAACTGTTATGATAGGTAGATTTGTACAACACCATAAATCATTTGGCATTATCAATATATTGCTTATAGAATACTCTGTGCAAGTAAAATGGAATGTGCAATGACAATTGGTCTCAAATTCAAATATGAATATAAGTACATTATACACAAGAAGATTGTATCTATTCTATGATTTAAAGAACCCAAAAATAAGAAAATTAATAGGTTCCATTTGTTTACTTGCTCTTAGACACTTGTTTAATCAGCGAGACCCTCAAAATGTCTTGCTGATAACTAACAGTGTTCAAAACTCCTGAAGAGGTTAGATTGGTGTGACATTGGATCCATCTTGCCAATGGAAGTCATCGACAAGACATGGACTATCAGAGTGAGTTTTCTATCATGTGCCGATGATTGATCTCTCACTGATGGGTTGGCTTCAGTGGTCATCGCCAAGAGTCTCCGAGATGGTACATTTCAATGAATTTTTTTTTAAAGTTGCATTATTTTGTCGCAATTTCGATGAAGGCCACCAAAGAATAACTAAAAAGGTTCGACGAAGTTGCTATGGTTGCGATGAAAGATTTGTCATAACTCCTTTCCCATTTCGTCAAAATGGCGATGAAATTTTGGTGTTGTTTCGACGCTACTCCTTGTCCATTTCATCGAAATGGCGATGAACTTCTAGTGTTGTTTCGATGTTGCTCCTTACCCATTTCGTTGAAATGGCGAAAAACTTCTAGTGTTGTTTCGACGCTACTCCTTTCCCATTTTGTTGAAATGGCGATGAACTTCTGGTGTTGTTTCAACACTTCTCCTTTCCCATTTCATAGAAATGGCGATGAACTTCTGGTGTTGTTTCGACGCTACTCCTTGCCCATTTCGTCGAAATGGCAACGAACTTCTAGTGTTGTTTTGACGCTTCGGAAGAGCCATTGCAATTTCATTTTGGTTGTAATTTGTCGATGGATACATGAAGTTTTCGTCGATATTCCAACAAACATTTGAGAAATTATATGATGTCGATGACCGACGAATCTACGCCGTTATTTCGATATTTCATTCGTCGTCAGAATTTTGACGAAAAAATAGCGACGGAATTTTTTTCGTCAATTCATCGATTTTCCAAAAAAAATTTGTCAAACTACCGACGAACATTTGTCAGAAAATGGAGTCAAATTCAGTAGTGATAGTATTTCCTCACCAAAAATGAAGAATTTGCTATGTGAATTTTATTGACATAATTATGTTGTCACAAAAGACCATGATTGGAATCTGTTGTTATATGTTGGGGATATTCAATTGAGAGCATTCATGTCTTAGGTACAAAATGAGATTAGTTGGGGACAACAACATAGTGCTTATAAACAATTAGAGTTTGATATCCCTCTGCATGTTAGAGATGAATCAAGCAACCCAAGGGATATTTACAGAGAATGGCACAGAATGTTGCTCAGACCAAGTTATGGAAATAGGATTATGCCTTTGATTGAGGCAATTTATAGTGAGTATGAGGTAAAGACAACAACAAAGGAGGAAACCATGAGGAGATGTTTATCACAGAGATGGAATAGTTTAATTGATGAGCTAAAACAGGTTGAGCCTCATTCCATCCACAATTACGATACAACACTAAAAAAAATTGTGAGATATATTGAGATTGGGAGAACATAGGGGCGACTTTGGCTTCCCCTGACTTTCCAGCCACCCATGCTCATGTGGCATGTGTCAAACTTCATATTTTACCAGTATGACATTGTTGCAGAGAGAGATGGAATAGGTTTGACAAATTGGGAGGATTCTATTGGGACCCTGACTCACGTACTGTAGCCATTGATGTTGGGGAATTCTCAGTTGAAAATTTCAGAGCCTTGACCAAGCAGAAGAACAACTCTTCCCCTGCTGGAGGACCAACAAAATGTTAGGTTGGGCGGAGTGATGAGCCTAGTTTTTGGTCTAATTTTGGGTAGAATCTATAGTCTATTTATTGGTTGATGTCATGAACTTTGATGATTAAATGTTGGTATTTGCATAATGTTTCCCTCAAACCATTGACATTTGATATTATCCTATCTCTACAAGATTTAATGACATTTGGAAAAATATGTGGGTTATCTATATTGATTTTGCATGTGATTAATAAATGTTTCTTAGAGTGGTTATAGATGTGCAATTATTATACATACTAACTTTGCCATGCAAATTTAATGTGCTAATTTGAGGAAGACACCACCAGCTGGGCATGCACCATAACAACCAGCTGAGGAATTGCTCCAAGTCAAAGGCAGCCGACGACAAAATATTCTTCATGCAACTAAACGTAACCACCTTGTAGTGGACCTTAATGATTGAGCATGCATGGGAATTACTGTTGTATTGGGTCTGTGTTTAGACTTGCATGTCTGACCAGATTCCATGCATGTGTTACCACCATTGCTCCACTTTCCCCTATTTTCCCTAATAACATCCTCCCAATCATGGAGTTGACTGCCTTGTTTAGCTGTAGTATAATTAATGATCTGATGCTCCTTCTTTATTAGGTTGCATGATTTGACATCGTACTTTGATTCTCTAGTTTCAATAATATAGTTACATTACTCTTTTGTATGCATGGTTTACAGTGAATGAAATAAAGTTCTAAGTTCACGGTGATGTCATAATAGTGGTTTATAATTCCTGAGAGGAACGAATTTTAGCTGAAATCACATATTTTTAGAAAATATAATGATTTAAGCCTTAAAAATTTCCATTTTAAGGATTCCAATTGAAGAGGGTTTGATCAAATCACCTTAGATCAAACCCCCATTGGATAGAACCTTGCTAGTTTTAAACCATACCTATAAATTCGTCTCCTTTACACCTATCAAAATGTTGATAAAAAATCACTTTTGATTTAGCTTTTGGGGGATCAAATGAATTCATTTAAAATTTATTTCAAATGATTATGGTATTCCTCAGAACAAGCTATCCAATGAATATAATTTTAATATGTTTTGGTTTTGTTATGTATTTGTTTTTTAAGTTTCATTAAACATAGGTTTTTCATCAAAAATGAATTTCTTTGTTCTTCATGTGGACTTGTATGAGTTTAGTATTGAAGTCCTTGATCCAACAAAAAAATAAAAATTGACATATAGTTGCATTGAATTGTAATACTTCCTATCTAACCAAGTGGAAGCACTAGATATTTACAAATCTAAATTATTAGAATTTTATCATTCATGGAAAAGGTTATGCTTACTCAGTTTTCTAAAAAATCAAAGATGGAAAAAGAAGTAATTTGATTCCAAATAGAAAAATATAGAATCTTTTGATGAGACTCTAGTTTGCACCATCTTCAAATTCCTCACAGTTTAGCCGCTATAGGTGCCCGAATGTGAAGATTTAGTTAAAAATAATAATTTCAGTTCCAGTTTGGCCAAAAATTGTGCACCCTTCAAGTACTTGAGTTCTTATTAGTTTAGAGGATAATTATCCAAGGGGGGCCACTTGGTGAGTAATCTGTCATTTTAATTTAGCATTAGTTTAGTATTACTTGTTGTTTAGTATTTAGTTAGAAATCTAGCATCGACTATTCCTACAACCACTAGAATTCTATTATGTGTTTGTTCTTGTAGCCAAAGTAGACAGAGTAGTTTCTTGTTTGTGTGCTTATATTTGCATTCTCGTTATGCATTTCAACTTGGCATAGTTGTCGATTGATGTTCAACATTTGCTTTATTCCTTTTTGTGCAATTTACTTTTAGTATTATGTTTCTTAGTTGTAGAATGCAATGGCTACTTGAGCCCCTAGTGCACATATTGTGCTGACCCATTTCAAGTTCACGTCCTTGGGTTAACAAGTTAAATGCACCTTCATGATGATTGTGTAGACATCCAAATTTGGAAACTTAATTTATCCAAATTTATCACTTTTCATCTGAACATCCTCTTATCCGAGTTAATTAAGTAATATTACTATTATTTAATTAATATCCTTAATTCTACCAAATCCCTAAGGTATTTAATTAATAATTAAATACCTTGCCCTCCTTAATCCTCTTTTCATCAAATGAATTAAATAAATATTACATTTTTTTAATTCCTCACATGTTATTTTCATCTAATCCTAATCCATCTCCTAATCTCTTCATTAAGAATGTGCACATGCCTAATCCTTGATTAGGATGTGTCACATCCTCCAACTTTTACAAATTGGCTTCTAATCCTCATTAACCCCTAATTATCCTCTAATTACTAATTAGTTAAACCTAATTAGTACCTTAGTCAACTCTCCCCATCCCCCAAGGAATTTTTAATTCCTTTTTATTCACCCTAGGCTCCTCTCTTCCCCATGTGAATTTTTAATTCACATTTTATTCCTTCTAGAATCCCCTTTTCCCATGCATCTTCTAGAATCTTTGACTTGTCACATCAAGTCACATGTGACAAATTCCCACCTTTTGGGAACCTTGTCTTATCCACTAGATTCTTCCAATCATTGTGAATTTTTAATTCACTTTTATTCTCCCAAAGCTTTCCCCTTCCCCATGTGATCATTGAAAGGTCACATCAAAGTACTTGGAAGGTACTTGTCCTTCCTCCACATCATGTACCTCCCTTCCACATCACCTACACATCATCTCATCCTTAGCCCTCTCACATTCCACATGTCAAAATGTGAGGGCTTATGAGTTCTCAACTCACCTTAGCCCTTCATCTTGACTTTGTTGGATAAATCCCAACCATTGAATTCTCTAGAGAATTCAAATTTATCTATAAATACCCCCTCCTCAAGGGCATTAACAACACTTAGCCATTTTGCAACTAAATGTTGCCATTTTGTGTACTCATTTAGCTATCAATTTCATCCATTTTCATTTGCATCCAAGCACATAGTCAAATCCTCCATTTAGCCACATCAAGAGCCATCAAGGAGCATACAAATCAATCCAAATCAAGGGCCAACCAAGGAGTTCCAGCTGCAAGAAGGAAGGTATATCCATTGTTATCATTTAACATTTTCCTCTTTGCATTTTCAAATTCCTTATGCTAATCTTGAGGTGTTTCATTATGTCTTCCATTACATTTTAGTTGCTTAGAATAGGTTAAACATTTTGATATCACAGATTGAAATAGCTATTCAGGTTAGATGTCCAATCTCTAAATCATGGTTGTAAAGGCTTAGTTATCAAATCATTGTAGGAGGCTGACATGATGTATTCAACAAGGTAATGGGTCTCCAACCAGAAACAGTTTCCGCATCTTTCCTTTAGGAATGAGTTTGATGAGACCTTGGTTAATGATTGGTCCTAAAGTACCAGTTTCAATTCCTTCAAGATACACATAGTAATAATCCTCATGAACGTAAGGTTGCATCATTTGATATAATTCAACAGGGAGACCATCCATTTGGGGGATTTTTTTCAGTGGCCGTGTGAAAAAGAGCCTCATCAATTTCTTCCAAAGAGAGGTATATCTAGAAACTTACTATATTCAACATCAATTTTACAAGGGATACACGCTGCCACACTTTCTTCAACAATAGGAATTAAAGGATCATCTGCAATTTCATCAATGAAGAGGTTCTTATAGTATTCCCAAAAAGTATGCATGATGTCTGAATGGCTGGTTTGAGGGGTTCCATCAGTAGATTTAATGACATAAATATGCTCTTTTTGGTGTTTATGTTTCAAGTATTGAAAGAAAAATTTGGAACCTCGATCACCATCCTTAATCCATTAGAGATGAGCTCGGATCAGTGCACCTTTTCCTTTGTAAGAATCTAATTTCCTAAGCTGATGTTTACCTTGCACAACATTTTGTTGAAGGGAAAGGTTGTGGGGATTGGTAGCAAGAAGGGAGAAATCACGCAAAAGCTAGCCATGTAGAGATTTTTCAAGTCTCCTATGTTTATCAACAACTCTCTGACCATAATCACGAAGGAAAGAGGAGCAACGTGCAATATTTCTATCCCACCAGTTGATCCATCTATCCTCTAGGGGTTTAGGTTCAACATTCCAAGTAGTCAGAAGGCCATCAATGCAATCTTGTTGCAAATGAGTCACATTGAGCTTGAAAGGGAGGTCATTAGTAAGATGAGGGCACTTGGAGAATGAGAGGGTGGTAAAGATGGGAAAGTGATCAAAGAGGGTGGCAGCAAGGTCAAGATGAATAAGGTGTCCAGACTTTGAGGGAACAATACAACAATTAGGGGAGATATAAAATCTATCAAGATAACTCATCTTCCTCAAAATACCACCTTGACAATTATACCAAGTGTACCAATGAGGCATGTGAATATTTTTTTTACCCAACAACAAGTCATGCACACCCAATGCATTACGAGTAACAATCCAAGCATCAAATTCTAGATGAGATAAGCGGACATGACTATCCCAACTACGATCACTTGGGTGTTCCACCATATTGAAGTCACCCCTAGCACCCAATTCACATTAGGTAGGTGACCTCGCACCCATACCCAAAGAAGATTCCTTTTAGAGGGAGTGTTGGGAGCATAGATTGAATAAAATCCATATAATGTATCATGGATGATCATGGTACCCGAAATACAATAGTTATTAGGATCACTCCCTGACGCAACCACATGCTTTGCAAGACAAGGGGTAAGACCAAGCACAGCTCCTCCACAACCATCAATGTGATTGGTGTGAAAAAAGATAGCTTCTTTCTAAATGGTTGAAAGAGTGGCTTTCAAATGGATACCATTAACCTTCACTTCTTGTGGAATTACAATATCAGAGTGGTTAGACTAAATAGACTGTCTAACATGATACTTCTGAGAGGGGTTAGTGAATCCCTGCACATTTCAGGATTGAATGTTATAGTTCATTGAGAGAAATCAAGGAGAGTTTCCTCATCCACCAGGAGAGCATTAAACTGATTTTCAGATTGGTAAGTTTGAAGGGTCGACGATTGTCCCAGAATAAACCTTTCATGAGAAGAAGATCAAGATCGAGATCATGAATGTTGTGAAGGAGATTGCTACAAATCCTGAGAACTTTGCTCAAAACAAAAGTGGACAATAGAAGAGCCAATATCTTTCCATCTTTTGATAGCCCTAAAGTTGTCACTAAGAGCAACATCTCTGTAGGAAGGGGAACCGTGGGTTGACGGGGGTTGAGAAGGAGAGGAAGGGGTAGTAGTAGGGTGGGGGCTAGTGGGGGATTGGTGGGTGGAAGGGGTAGAAGCTGGAAAAGGAGTAGTAGTAGCCAAGGGATTTGGGGAAGTGGCAGAGGGAGAAAAATTGGAAGGGTGAGAAGCACCAGAGGACAGAGGGATAGGGCGAGGTTTATGGATGGGGCAGTCACGGATAAGATGACCTTCCCAGTGGCAATAAAAGTAAGCATTTGGCTTGTTCAAGTAAGAGATCTATTGCTGGAACTCAAGTCTTGGGCCAACAATTTGGATGGTATTCGGAAGGGGTTGAGTGAGATCCATTTCAATGTAAGCTCAGGGTTGAACACACAAACTGGACCATTTATTAGTGTTGTTTTTGCACCAGAGAATTTTTCCTAATTGGGAAGCTATTTCATTCAAGGGAGGAATGCAAGATTCAGGAATGGGAACTTGACCCACATCGGATATTTAGATTTTGAGATACCCTCAAGGTGAAAATCAATGTCCCATGCCTAAACATAGCAATTTTCCCATAGACTAGGGTGAAGCCACAATAGTGGTTTACAATTTGATGAAGGAAAACTGAGAAAAAATGACCCCATGGCAAAAAAATTGCTTTTAGGGGTTCGAATGAACCTAGAAGTTCGACCAAACCCAAAAGGGGTTTGCCCAAACTAGGGTTCGAGCGAACCCATTAATTACTAGGCCCACATTTCCCACCCAAAAAAACAAAATGAAATGCTTATTGAAGGATGCTTCACTTGAACCCCTAGGGGTTCATACGAACCCCTTTATTCCTCATTCTCCCCCTAAAACACAAAAAATACCTAATTTTTTTTGCTTTAAAGCTCGGGTTCAGGATGAAAATGGAGGAGTCTTCACAAACCCAACTGGAATCAAGTAGTCTTCGGAATGATCTATCCAACGAATATAATTTTAATATGTTTTGGTTTTATTATGTATTTGTTTTTTTAGTTTTATTAAACATAGGATTTTCATCAAAAATGAAGGTCTCTATTTTGCACATGTGGAAAAATAGAAGATTATCAAAAAAAATTGAAAAATATGAGTGCACCAGATATTGAAGTCCTTGATCCAACAAAAAATTGAATTTTGATATATACAATGCTATAATTCGCACTATGTCTGAATTGTAATTGGTTTGACTTCAAAACTTGATTAAAGAAAAATATTCAATAAAAAACTATCTAACCAAGTGGAAGCACTAGATATCGAGAGTTACAAATCTAAATTCAAAATAATTAGAATTTTATCCTTCATGGAAAAAAATTATGTGTTATACGGTGTGCATCACTTTTTTAAAAATGTTGTTTTTTGAAAAAAACCAATTTTCTTGGGAGATGGAAAACAAAGTGCAATCTTATTCCAAAATTTTTGGAAAAATATATTTTTAGAATCTATAGAAAAAATGTGATGAGACTCTAATTTGCATCATCTTCAAATTCCTCATGGTTTAGCCGCTATAGGTGCCCGAATGTGAAGATTTAGTTAAAAAATAATAATTTTAGTGTCTAGTTTGGCCAAAAATTGTAAACCACTATTGTGGGATCACCCACTACCCAGGAGCCATATTGTAGAACTGTTCGAGCATGTTCTGGATCCACAAAAGTGCAAGCTACATACCCCCTACCTAGTCCCCTAAAGGAACAATGATTTGGCCCTTTATTTCCCATGTGTTTTGAGTCCATTTAAAAATTTCTTACTCAGAAGGCACACCCCTCAAGAAAAATAAGATTGCAATTTTAACTCTAAATTCTAAAATAACATCAGTAATATCATCGAGTAGGGAAAAGGTGATAGTTTTACCTTCAATATTATCATCGAGAAGGGTTGAGTGGTTTGATATTTGGGCATTTTTGTGGGGTTCACAATTTGGTTGTGTTGTGCTGGAGTTGTCCTCCTTGGGTTGAGAATTCATGGTCTGTTGAGGAGGATTGTCAGAGATCTCAAGGGTATCTAGGTGTGATTCTAAGTGATCCACATCGTTCAAACCAATGGGGCCATCTAAAGGAGCAACACCCTTGTCATTTTTGTGGGTATCACATTCCATCACTTTTTTCTTCATCATTGATGCTTTAGGGTTTAGCAAGCGGGAAGACTCAACAACCAAATCAACCTGTGGGGCCTTGGGAGGGGTTGTGATGGTGTGGAGAATTTGGTCAAAAATGTCACCTATGGGATCCCCTTTCTTTCACTTGTTTGTTGTTTCTTATAAAAAAAGTTGTCTTTGACTTCACCACGGGTTGTTTTCTTGCAATGGAGTCGTCTGATAAACTATTCGTGTCTCCTATATTTGGCCCAACCGCTAGGGTTCAAACTGTTTGTCACTTCAGGATAACTCTTCATTTCATTCTCTCTCATCTTTTCATCAATCTATCATGTTTTGATTAGGGGTAAAAAATGGGTTTTTGAAGGAGCTCGGAACCCTTTACAAAAGAAGACAGCTGATACAAAAGAGATCAATAGTAAGCATAGATCAGCCCAAAAATAGCAAGTTGCTTAAAAAGAAAACACACATACCACCAGCAGCCCAAGAACAACCTCTTAACAAATAAGCATGATATCACAGGCTACAAAAGACACACAAGCATGGGCCCAAAGCTTAGATACAATTTGGTTTTATCCAGGACCAGAAACCCCACCCAATTTTTGACTATAACAACCACCTAAAACACTCAAGCAACAAAACCCCAAAGCAATAGCCAACCTTCTGCGCAGTAACAATAGACTAGAACCCATAAAAAGAAAAGGAAATTTAATGGAGAAGACCACCATTAAACTCGACTTGCTAATCAAAAACACTAGCACACAAAAGGAGAAACACCCCTCGAAGCACCCAAGCGCATCATAGACCACCTCCAAGTCCACCTTAAGAGGACTGAGCTCCCCTCTATAGGAGAAGATGTTGTGAAGACCCAAAACACCAAAAGCACACCTCTTCAGCAACCAGAGGCTCCACCTCGATAGGAGAAACTTCCACCTCCAACTCAATAGGAAATGACTCTTGACTAACAAGAGTTGTCTTCTCCTCCACAAAAGACATAGTGCATAGGAAATGGAAGAAAGTCAAAGCTTTAGAAGATTGGGGAAACACAACATCCTTTGGCTGAGCATGCAGGGGCTCTAAGAGAGATACCATAACCAAACTAGCACGAATCTCCTCAGAAGCAATAAGGAAATACAAAACACCCCACCAGCTGAAAACACCACCCAACTTCCTAGTCAGGCCCAATAACATAAGACTCCTCCAAGAGAAAACCCGAAGCCAAGACCAAAAGTTAACCCCCTTTGAGAAAGATAGCCATGGCAGCCACAAAGGGTACCCAAAAGCTCTTATAGAGAGCCCAAGAAAAACATGAGAAACCAATGAAACCCACCATCCAGCAAGCACTACTAAAACTTCAAAATCAATCACACTCTCCATAGTAGAGAGAACCCACAATGGGTACCCAGAAGCTCTGAAAGAAATCCCAAGAGATAGAATCAAACTCCACGAGCCTTGCAGCATAAGCATGAGCCAAACCTCCAACAACCAATGCTTATCCCGAACATCCAGAGATGCCAAGTAAACCCTTCTACCATTAGGAGGAAGAAAGGGCTTCTCCAAGCTAGAAGAAGAGCCACCCCTTCCCAACTCAACTGCAAAAAAACAAAGAACAAAGCCTTCCCCTAACACACCACGAACAACTACTCCCAACCAAACAGAGGGAGGAGTCTCAGAGTGCACATCAACATAGCAAGGGCATGCACCAAAAACCACAGTCAGGGTCTTCCCAAAGCAACCCCCACCCTTGCTCACAAGGCACACATAGGGTCCCTCGAAAGCATAGAAAGCAACATTCCAGCCAGGAGAGACCAACACCCACTGTAAGCTAGAGCCTATCCAAGAAAGAGCATGACCTAGCCCATAGAAAGAAAAGACAGAGCCCCTTCCAGATACCCTATTGCCAAAAACCTCTGCCACAATAGCCAAACCAAACAAAAACCTAGGAACCAAGCCCTCAGCATCGCTCGGATCACCATCAACTTGCACAAAGTCCTCCTCACCCTCTAAGGATTTCAAATCCCTACTCCCGTGCATCCCGTTCGTACTCCTGCTCGCAACCATACCATCAATCTGTCATGTTTCTCTCAAAAGTTTAAGAAAAAATACTATGTATGAAACGCGTATCTCCAAGAGGTAGAAATAAACAAATTTAATGGGAATTGTGACAAGAATGAAATGGAGTATTTTGAAGAAAGTGAGGGTGTTAACGGATTTAGGTATGGCGGGTATGGATTGTATAAGAATGATGTGGAAGATTTGAGAATGAGAATGATGTGGAAAAAAATAATGCTTGTTTGACAATGAAACCAAGAATGAGTCCTATGAGATTTACTCTGATCCTTTTATGGATGATCACCTCAATTTTTTTGCTTGTTTGGGTCTACATTGGGATTAGCTTTGTTCATATCTTCAACATTTGATGTCAGGGAAGGGTACCATAGTCTATATAGCTAATTTATACACCCTAAAAAAAATTCATTAGAAAGGCACCTTGGATTAGTAAATAGTGGTTAAGGGTCTTTTTATCTTCTCAGCTAAAGAAGGGGAAAAAAAAGGAGATGGTCTAGACGTGATCAAATATCAGTTTTTATAGTACCATGAAGGGGATTTCAGTTGTGTCAAACAACTATAAATTTTTTTCAAGTTTAATATGTAATCGTCACTTTGACTCTTTGTATTATGGCTTATATGAATGGTTGTTTCTCTAGCCTTGTTTTTACTAGTAGTGTTGGCCTCCTACAATGATTTAATAACTAATCCTTTACAACCATGATTTAGAGATTAGACATCTAACTTGAATAGCTATTTCAATTATCATGAAGGTGCATTTAACTTGTCAACTCAGGGACATGAACTTGAAATGGGTCAGCACAATATGTGCACTAGGGGCTTAAGTAGACATTGCATTCTATAGCTAAGAAACACAACGCTGAAAGTCAATTGTTGGAAAGAAATGAAGCAAATGTTGAACCTCAACAAACAACTATGTTAAGGTGAAATTCATAACAAGAATGAAAATCTAAGCAACAAACAAGAAACTACTATGTCTACTTTGGCTACAGGAATAGACACATAATGGAATTCTAGTGGCTGCAAGAACAGTCGATGTCAAATTTCTAACCAAGCACTAAAAAAATAGTAATACTAAATTAATGTTAAATTAAGAAGATGGATTACTCACCAAGTGGGCCCCCTTGGATAAGTATCCTCTAAACTAATAAGAACTTAAGTACTTGAACTCAAAACTTTATTTTATTCACTATAAACCATGCATACAAAAGAGTAATGTAACTGTATTACTGAAACTGGAGAATGAAAGTACAATATCAAATCATGCAACCTCTTGAAGAAGGAGCATCAAATTATTATTTATACTACAACTAAACAAGGCAGTCAACTCCACGATTGGGAGGATGCCATTTAGCGAAAATAGGGGAAAGTGGAGCGATGGCAGTTACGCATTCATGGAATTAGGTCAAACATGCAAATCAAGCACATATCCAACACAGGAGTAATTCCCATGCATGCTCAATCATTAAGGTCCACTACAAGGCTACGTTTAGTTGCATAAAGAATCTTTTATTGTTAGTTTCCTTTCACTCTAAGCAATTTCTCAACTAGTCGTTATGGTCACTATTGAATTTGACTCCATTTTCTGACAAATGTTTGTCGGTTGTTCGACAAACATTTGTCAGACAATTGACGAATTGATGAAAAAAAATTGTAGCTATTTTTTCATCGAAATAATGGCGCAGATTTGTCAGTCATCAGAATCATAAAATGGCTTAGATGTTCGTCTGAATATCAACGAAAATTTTGTGTATCCACCGACGAATTACAACCAAAATTCAATTGCAATGGCTCTTCTGAAGCATCGAAACAACACTAGAAGTTCGTCGCCATTTTGACAAAATGGGCAAGGAGTTACGACGAAGCCTTCGTTGCAGCTATAGCAACTTCGTCGGACCTTTTCGGTGATTCATCGGTGGCCTTCATTGAAATTGTGACGAAATAATGCAATTTTTTTTATAATATTCATTGAAATGTACCATCACGGAGACTCTTGGTGATGACCACCGAAGCCAACCCATTGGTGAGAGATCAATCATCAGCACAGGATAGAAAACTCACTCTGATAGTCCATGTCTTGCCAATGACTTCCATCAGTAAGACAGATCCAATGTCACACTGATCTGACCTCTTCAGGAGTTTTAAATAGACCTACACCATGTCATCATGGAGACTCTTGGCAATGACCACCGAAGCAAACCCATCGGTGAGAGATCAATCATCGACATAGGATAGAAAACTCACTTCGATAGTCCATGTCTTGCCGATGACTTTCATCGGCAAGACAGATCCAATGTCACACCAATCTGACCTCTTCAAGAGTTTTGAACATTGCTGGTTATCAGCAAGACATTTTGAGGGTCTTTCCGATTAAACAAGTATCTAAGAGCAAGTAAACAACTGGAACCTATTAATTTTCTTATTTTGGGGTTCTTAAAATCATAGAATAGATATCATCTTCTTGTGTATAATGTACTTATATTTAGATTTGAATTTGAGACCAATTGTCATTGCACATTCCATTTTACTTGCACAGAGTATTCTATAAGCAATATATTGATAATGCCAAATGATTTATGTTGTACAACTCTCCCTATCATCATAGTTTTGTTGTTCCCCCATAGAGAATCTTGCAAAGACAAGTTTACAATACCAAGTCAAATAATATGAAAAAGACTTAATTCCATACAAATTAAATGATTATTCTCACAATGGCAATTGTCTAACCTCAACAACAATTCCATGAAAGGTTATCCATGATTCATAAGAGATGATTGATCATACATACAGACTGCAAGATGCATAGAAAAAGCATTACACTTGAGAACAACCAAGGGATAACAAGGGAAGGAGTTAAGAAACGTATGGATTGAAGAGAAAATGTGTAGGGAAAATGTTGAGCAGTGTCAAGAGAACAAAGCTTGTAGAACATATTCTTGACCTAATCAACCTCTTGAACAACTTAAACAAAATTAAAATACTAACACATACATGAGACATGTAATGAACTTCCAATATATGCTATCTTTTTCATTAATGCAATGGTAGGTAAAGGAGAAATAATTATAATTGTAACACTATTCATAGTCCAGTAAATTATGTTCATAATTTGTGTTCAATGGACCTCAGTTTTATCATTATACTGCCCATCTAATACCATATTTTAATCCAAGGTTCAACTATCTCAGATCTAAAGAAGCACCTTCAATTAACCATATAAAGTACTATAAAATAAGGTAAGACTTTTACTTGAGAGAGATTGGGTACACTTGTAGGATTAAAGTTCTTGAAATCATCAGGATTTATTGGCACACAGACACAACCTGCAATGTATGAAGTAATGGATGACTACAAGTTAGTGAAATGGTCCTTAATATGTGTCTAGTTTGCAAATTGATTGGTAGAAAATAAGGTTACAAACAGATCTACATAAAAAATTATGAGGAAAATCTAGTGTAATCATCAAAATAGATGAAAAGTGCAAAGGAAAGAGTCGAGCTACATCTCTAGAGCCTAAAAAAAACACATGCAAGAAACATAAAAAAAAGAACAAACTAGTTTTTGGATGAATACAAAATGGTGCCTTCAGCAAGTGATTCATATGCTTTCACACTTGACAAGACATTAAGAAGATTTTAGTCTTCCTCTATGAAATTAACTACTTACAGAATAAACCCAGAAACCAATATTATATACCTCCATGTCTAGCTGAGGGTAGGTATAAGAGAGAAAAATTTCCTCAATGCAATGCCAAAAAATATCAATGTGTGCAGGTTTGTATTACTCAAACTATCATTTCATTGCCTAAGGAAAAATACCAAAGTGATGTTTTAAATTTCAATCTTCACATAGGCTCCCTTATTGCTACACATGCATGTATGAGCATTATTCGAGCTCTAAACAATTCAAATATTAAGGATTTAATTAGCTATAAGATGGAAAGTTGTTGTTTAGACATAATCCATCATCTTTTACATATCTTTATTCACCCCTAGTGCTTTAGATAAATTTGTGTAAATGAGACAGAAATGTGAATCGTTTATGATAAAGAAAATTCTTAAAAGGAGGGGAGAGAGAGCAAAGGGTAGGGGGAAAGGGAATGATTGAATGTATAGCAAAGTATAACATTTTGATTATTATAACAAATGAAATGAATCTTAAGTTTAAAGCATTAATATCATTTACAACATTTATGATCAAGAATGAATGTAAGTAGAGAAAATTTTGCATACCTGATGGTACAAAATTTCATGGTTAAGTGGAAGCCTCCCATCAACAAGAAGATCCAAATATCTGTGTATCTATCTCAATCAAGCCTCTAAACCCTTCAGAGTTGTCAATTTTTTCACTAACCTGTTATGCACAAAATTCAAATTTTAGAGTTATGTCACCACTAAAAATAGAAGAAACAAAGCTTTGAAACCAAATCCACATGCAACACATTGTGGTATTCATACAAAGCCATACAAACAAACTAAACTCAGAACATTAGAATGGAAACAACTTCAAATTATGATGTAGAGCATGGATTCAAGGTATAAAGAATCATTTTTCTACCACCATAGTGAAAATTTATCACTTTCTTTCATCTTTGCATATTGGTTTGATGCTTCAAACAATGCATTTTTTTTATTGAAAAGTGCATTACCTTATTGAGCTTCTCTTTGTTTTGAGAATAGTTTAATAATCTCTACTTAACAGGGCCAACCACATGACGGTGGAAGCCCATTTGGCCCCTCCCCCCCCTCACATCACTCTCAATTCCCCATACCCAATCATATAACATTAATCATTTATTCATCCATTAATAACATATAGCATTCATTCATTCATTAACATATAACATATAACATTCATTAATTAACATATTCACATTCATTCATTAACATATAATATTCATTGTTTCAGTTTTTACATATTATCAAAAATATGGTTGTCATGATATGATTACAATCACTTTTTTTTTGTTTCTTTTTTGAAGCTAAAAAAATCTAAAGTGGAGTATCATTTTCTAAATCATGTGTCCCCCCTTTAGTTGTTCTTCCCTCTGCTCGTGATCTTAATGTATTCCTAGTCGTCTGCTCATGATGTGGACGGCATTGCAAGGGGGGTCTACTGCAATAACAAAGAAATGTTAAACTGATATGTTTTATTATTATTGTTACAAGTATTTCATTAATTAAAAGAACATTAGAGTGGTTCTTTTTACCTGATGGGTCCACATCATCTTCCTGAACTTCTCTTATAGACTCATGTTCAACATGTTGAACACCCTCTAAATCTTGATCTGCAATTGACATAGGAAATGTTACATTAATTAATACACCAATTGAAATTAAATATGTTTAAGAGAATATGAGAGTGGTCCTCTTTACTTGATGGGGCCACATCATGTTCCTGATCTTCTCTAGCTTGATCATGCTCAACACATTGATCACGCTCTACATGCTCTAAAGTTGAAACATGAAAGGTTACATTAATTAATACACCAATTGCAATTAAATATTTTTAAAAGAACTTTAGAGTGGTCTTCTTTACCTTATGGCACCACATCATATTCTTGATCCTCTCTAGTCTGATCATGCTCAACATGTTGATCACACTCTACATGCTCTAAAGTACCGGGATGCACACCATGACCTTCATCTGTAGGTTGTGTTCCACCCTCACCAGGTTGCATTCCAATGTCATATGTAGTATTATCATTGCTTTAATGTTTCAAACAAATAGGCATGTAATTACTTTATGGTGGAAATTTATATTGAATATATTGCACAAGTATTCAATTTTAAATAAATTTTATTGAGTTTATTTACCTGCGTGTCAGATGCAGTGGAAGATTGTGTTTTCCCAGTCAAGACTCTTAGCGTTCAACCACAACTCCATAGCCTTGCTGGAAGGCAATCTTTAGGTCCTCTTATGTGGGAACTCTTTTGAATTTAGAGCCCTACATTTTTGCATAAGATCATGAATTTTTCTTCTATGGTGTGATACAACCAAAATTGTTTTCAATTTATTATTTGGATACAATATTTCATTTATTGATACTTACAATTTGTGTGGCTAATTGTATATAACCACCAGAGCCAAGTTTGTGTTGCCCGTGTTTTTCTAGTCTTTCCTTTGTTTCCTTCAATGTGTCGAGTAGCCTAAGAAATTTTTGAAATATGTTAGATTATGTAAAAAGAAAGAGTAATCAGTATATAATTACATTGTTGATAATATCACATACCTTCCTTAGCCTGGTGGTGTCTTTCCTTTTTTCTTTTCAACCTTTTGCTTTCCATCCAACACCAAGTCCTTCCACTCCCTCTCTGGAATCATGGGGGGACTCATACTTTTTGTTCTTCTCTAAATGTGACCTATATTGGTCCCTCACATACTTTAGATAGGTACCAGCTTTCTTAAGGACCTTGGTTCAGTTGAATGTTTTATCATCGAAGAGCATAACTAAATGGTTAATGAGCTCATCTTTTAAATTTTATTTTGGGAATTCCACTGTGTACTTATGGTGGGCTTGAAGAGCTCCAATGTTTATCACTTAGATGTTTATAAAAAATATCATTTCCTACAAAATGATCATGGGATCAATAGTCTAAAAAGAATGATCAATATTAAGTAAATTTCAATTGGATTATATAAAATAATAATTAAAATAGTTTAAAGTACCTGGTACCTTCTCTATCTTTATGGGAACGAAATCCTCGATCACCACAAATGTGACTGGAAATGTTCCCGTACTAGTAATAGGGGAAGATCCAAGAAATACTGCTAAAATATCACCAATACTAGTGGCCTCTGCATCCCCAAGTACATGTCCTAACACATGTTATGGCATGTGTTTGTTGCCAGAGGGTGCACTAACGGATTCCTACATGGTATGTGTTGCTAACATTTCAGACGACAATATAGGCATGAATGATGGGGTCAAATGATGTGATGTATGTGCAGGAAGATCAAGATGGACACTTGTACCAACCCCTACTCCTCAGGCAGCACTTACAGTACCCTGATCATGGCTAGGAGTATCATGAGGATGCAAAAAATCTTATAAAAATAACACATATTTTAGTTCATGACATAAAAGAGTACAAAATATAAAACCATGAATCAACTTGTGTTATAATTAAAGACCTCATGACAGCTTACTTGCAAGTTTTTTGATCTCTCAGTCAATATTTTAACTCTCTTTCTTATGTCATCTGTTTAAGGCACTATGAATAACAACTTAAGGATTTCTTCACTGCATTTTTTTGGGTCTTCCTTATCATATCGAGAGGGTTTGTTGAATAAGCGATGTCATCATCACATAATATTGACTGCACCTCCCTATGGATGCTCTCGTCTACTGTTGGTTCCTTTCCCCAATCAGTCGACTACAACAAGAATATTAAAAATATTATCGAAATTAACCTAATAAACTTATGAAAACAACATAATAATAAAATATTTTTCCTGTATCTAATTTGTACAATTACAATGAGGTAAACCTGTTGGGTAGAAGCACCTAAAGATACACTGTGATCTGTGCTCTAGGCCAAAGCCTTCTTCATACAATCAATGTCCCGCTGTGACAAAAATTAAATATAAAAAAACATTACCGAAATGAAACCAATAGACTTACAAAGAAAAACATAAGAATAAAATGATATATTGGAGTCATTAATTGGAGGTTGGGTAAAATGGTACATAGTACGTACCACCCCCATAGTAACTATTTTTGTAACTAAGTGATTCAAATTTTAATAGATTAGAAACTCTTCCCCTACAGTTATTGATTTTATCGCACATACAAATACATGGTTTCCCTCGCGCACCTCAAATATGAAATTGGCTTGCTTATTTGTTGACCTAGGTCATGTACTATTTAACCCTGCAATATTCCTTGATGCTTTTGGCCTTCCATCAATGTACATAGTCACTCCTTTATTTTGATCCTTATCTTTTAGTTGTATATAATTTGTTGATAGTGCATACCTACACATACTTCGTGTATATTGAACCACTTGCATCCAATATTTGTAACTGTAATAGGTTCTAACATACTCCATCAATTCAGTAACTTTGTCATAACAGACCTTTATGCCATCCATGCAAAATAGGCCCAAACCATGTAATGATGATGGTGCAATGCGATATATCCTCTCGTTGACACAAAAATTAGTGTTTATTAGAGGAAGTTCCTTGGGTACCCATTGTTTTTGTAGATGTTTGTACCTCAAGGGCACCTCAACGTTGCCTATTCTCTCATCATCATAAGAACATTCCATGCGTTTATAGAATTTTCTTCTAATATTTTGACCTCTAGTTGATCTCCCTCTTTTAGACATACTACATGTCTCGCTTTCCTCTTCTCTTCTTGAATTTCCCTCACTCGAGGAAGACAAATCTGAAAAATGCCTATTTGGTGGTACCTGCACTCATAAGGATGTTGGATGAAGTTCTTTCATGATGATGTGATCCTAAGGTGACATTATGATTAATCTATCATTTCATCGCTAGAATTTCACAGGTTATAAGGTAATCAAGTCTTGATAGATTGCAAGTTATTGTTACTACCATCCAAATGTGTCCATCACAAATCAAATCTACTTAATGTTTTAATGCCCAAACTTTGTAACAAGTGTTAAATGTGACTATGGTCCACCAGTTACACAACCAAGGCCTCAAATGTATTCTCTAATTGTAATCAAAGGACTTTTGCTCTTCATTCAAGTAAATAAACTTGAAGGGAATCACCACCAAGTGGTTTATTGGACACCTACATGACTAAAAATAGTAGCAAATTCACATTTAATTTCCATATATCTAAGTGGTTAATGGGGAGGGAGCGTGTACTAGGCCTAGTTAAGTCATCATAAGTTTATGCTTTGGCAATAATTTTTTTTAAGCCATCTTAAATCTTCCTATGTATTATTGCTAGGAGACTTTTGGTATGTTTTAAGGTAGGATGATTGATGAAAGAGCCCAAAGATCCTTTCTGCATGGTATCTTGGTACACATAGCAACAGTCTTCTCTTATACAGTTGCACATGATTTAAAGAACTTAGCTAGGAATTATTCATTTAACCTAAGGTTTTCTCATAATTCCATCATTGGAAAAGTATGATCAAATTCTTCTATTATGAATAATTGGTCTATGTGCCTCTAGTAATCACTATAAATGTTTTGTAAGGGTAAATGACTAATTGCATCAGGTAGGAGAGAATCAACTTTGATTTCTTCAAAGATTATATTCCTTTATTCATAATTTTTAAGGGTTGTGTGTGGAGGAGGTTATCACTACCAAGAAGGGAGGAGACCTTTCCTTGTGATGGAACTTCAAAAATTTTCTCTTTTTGTTCCATTTTTATCTTGCCTTATGTCTCTAGTCATCTATGGTGTTTGGGAAAAGCCTAAGGCTGGGGTTTTACCTTTGTCTTCATGTAAAATCCTAGTGTTTATCTTACGCCTTGGGTGGGATCTTTTGGGTCGTTACTTTTTGGGGAGGGTTTTAAAACAACTTAAGCCCCATCGCTTTTTCTAGGCTAGGCCCCTCTTGATTTATTGTTTTATTTCCTTTGCTTGACTTTATTATTTCTTAAGTCTTGGATGGTCCCGTGCTCCCTCGTTTAAAAAACAACTTATATCATTTTTTATCATTGGCCTAGTGATGTCCCCTCGTTCTTTTAATAAATGTTTAATATTTTGCAGAGGGTCAAGTTTGTGTGACCATATATCAATTATCATTTGATCTCAGTCATTCCCCACCATCCCGTGATGACCCCACCACACTGTTTTGGTTGATTGTGATATCATGGGCCAGCACCACGTGTCTCATTTAATGAAGCCGAAGAGATGATAGAAATACTTTGATACATTTATCTATTTTTAATACATTATGTAGTAGGTTACTAAAGCATTTATGAGATACACATGTTTCAAACCAACGGAGATGTTATAATCTCAGTAGGAAAGGTGCTTGATGGTTAATGACAGAGTTGGTGATTGTGTTGAATGAATAGGGTTACCAATGGTTGAGATCCACAATTGCTCATCATAGCGTGATCAGAAGTTGCGAGGTCTTTATCAATCGTGATATCACGAGCGAGCACCACGTGGATTTCCTTGGCAACACATAGTATGGTGGGACCTTATTGCCATGATGGAGATCATATCAGTTTGTTTTGAAGGTAGTCATTTGATCATCTAACCAAAGTGAAGGATCGATGGCTAGTATTTGAATCTGCATAAAATGTGATTACAAGGTTCTATTCTGTAATTTCATATTTCTGTTTAGCCCTCCTAGAGAACTAAAAACTCAAGATTACAACTGCCCTCCTAGAGAACTAAGTGTTAAAGAGAGCCAAGATACAGACACTAGACAGATGGCATATAGGTCATTTGTAGCAGACAATGAATTTTGATATATAGAGACTCAGGTGCATGATGGATTAAATGAAGATATCTAAGTTGCAGATTAATATTTTCGTATCAGTTGTTTGTTAAATTTATGCAGTTATTTGATTGTCTCCATTCTGATGCTTCTCTATTGTTTAAATTGATATAACAAGTTTATACTCAGTTTATCATTGTACATTTGCTATATATGTGTGATTTGGTTATTCAGTTCTCTAAAGTAGGGATTAAAATCTTTTAATCAATCACAACAATTGGGAAGTGTTACTTGGATTAATAAGAATAATCACATAACTAGAATTTCCATTCTATCTCAAGAATAGTTTGTCAATTATTCACTTGCACGTTTACACAAGTTGTAAACAATTTATGTGCCTGACAATTTAAATTATTTCCATTATTGAAATCCACATTTGCAGATATTCATTAGACTCCATATACCCAATAAGGCACTAGTCTCCCCTTGTATTTTTTTTATAATTTTCATTATTCTTATTTATTTTACACTTACATTTACAAATACACATACATATGCATTTACTGTTTTCATTTATTTCTCATGTAGTTTAATGGTTTGATCAATTTCATATTATATGTGTTGAAGAATTTAGAATTTCAATTACATTAATATATGGATATGTTGTATCTATAACACTACAAAACCATATGCTCTTTGCACTTACACTTGCATTTAGAAATATACATTTATATACATAGATATAGATTTCTTTAATGATATGTTGCATTTATTGTTCTAGGAGAGCATCCAGTAATTGCATTTACATTTACATTTAAAAATACATATACATACATGCATCCATACATATATATATGTGTGTGTGTATGTATATCATTTATATTCAGTGCTCAAAAACAACCCATTAGGTCTTCACATGGATAAAAATTCATAAAATCAGATCTCCCATACATATTTTGTTGAAACCTAGGCTTGAACCTCTCATTTCACATGCTTTTCTTTACAAAAATCTTGAGGACAACAGCTATACCTTCTTTATTTCTCATCATATGCCCTATTCATGCATCCTACAATTACAATAGTATCCACGGGTCCTCTTACACAAGCTACAGTAATCACAAAAAGTGTAAGAGACCCTTTATATCATGTTTGGACTACAAAACCCTCAAAAATAGGGTAACTCAGATTATGATTTGTTGGTGAGTTTTATGGACAAAATTATTAGCACCAACTCATTCTTGGAGTCTTTTGAAAGAGAAGTGAATCAGGTGGCAATTAAGTACAAACCTTATAGTGTCAAGGTGAATGAGGTGATCAATTTTGATTGGCCAACTAATGAAGAGTACCAGAAATGGGTAAATATATATTTAACTAACGAAGAGTGAAAAGGAGTAGGTTGCTAACGGTTGACAAATCAGTTCGTGTAGTTACAAAAAATTCCAATTTTGTTTTTTGGTGACAATCTAGGCATAGAATTCTTGAATTTTTTTGTTGTTGCATCAACCATTCTTAGTGGGCATGATGAACAAGAAGATTCTATGGGGAGATTGTTGTAACAAATTTTTGGAATATCACAAGGCGGTCCAATTGGCTGGTGACACATGAGCTTTCTGGCCCAATGCTTGTTTGCTCCTTTTTCTATAAGAAGGATTTGAAGGCTAGAAGTACGGGTTAGCAAGTTAGATATTTTTTGTCGATTCTAGCTAAAGTTCTAGAGAAAATTGTAAAGTCTGATGGTTTTAGGGAAAGTGCAATTTAGGTTTTGAGTCATTCTGAAGTAGGTTTTGAATTCATGGGGATTTGATGTTTTATCACAATACTGGCATTTGAATTGATATGATTAATTCAAACTCATGTCTCTCCATTGTACAAGCATATATGAATTTTTAATAAAATGATCAAGGGTTGTTTCGTTCATCTCACTGTTGTGGTGTGTATGATTCTTGTTTTAGCTTTAATTCTAGGAATTAATTAAAATTCTTGAATGGGATTGTAGGTGGATATGTTATGTATAAGGATTTGATAAGTAGTATTGGGTTAGAATACATATTGATGAGATTGTAAAGCAATGTTATCAAGGATCTTATATGTTATGTGTTAAATCTGTCATAAACCCTTAGATGCTTATAAATTTGACTCCTTCAATGGATATATGGCACTGATCTAAGTTGTAATTATTCGTATGGTTTAGTATTTGTTTTCCTTTACCTAGATATTTCTACAAATTGCAAATCAATGACTATCTTATACTGTGAAATGTTGTTGTAGTTATCTCATGCTCCAAATAGTTGATATTAATATTGAGATTATATGTTGTTGTTAATGTTGTTTATGATGATGGTACAAAGGTTGTAAACACATTAAGGGATCACCCTCTCGAGTCTTGTAGGGCCCAAAGTGTAGGAGGTCTTTAAAATCCTCGTCAGTTGGTCCAAGTCCTTCGAGCTGCCCTTTATTGGAAAATTTTGGCAATTCCATAGGTAGATTAGAAAATCAACCTGCTTACCATAAAAACAACCAACACCTTGCATATGTTTGTGGTGGAGGTATTCAATAAGAATTGTATTCCTCTATTTCCATTCATTAGATCTACCTTAGCCTAGCATATACTTGGGCTAAGTCTACAATTGCTTCAAACTCATGCGATGAAGGCTATGTGTGATGAAATCCTAGACCTCAACCAAGATGTGGGTAGATTATGGGAGTTTTTCCAAGACCTAAGGTTGGTCGATAAAAATTTGAAAGACTAAGCTAGTTTATTCTTTCTGTCTTATCCTATACCATTTTATGAGAATTGGGGGTGCCAATGTACGAGAAGATCTTTGGAAACTAGGCATGAAAATTGCAGGTTAAAGAGAATGGGGGTGCTAAACTTACAGTACTCATTGCCCCTTGGTCGTCGATTTTCCCTGAGTTCCCTCAACCTCATCCTTGGCACTGGTATTGACTTGCTTTCACTCCTCCAAACTCTTCCTCGGCATTGATATTGACCTTGTTTTCACTCCTCCAAACTCTTCGTCGGCGCTGGTATTGACCTTGTTTTAACTCCAAATTCTTCCTCGACGCTAGCATTGAACTTGTTTTCACTACTCCAAACTCTTCCTCGGCATTGGTATTGACCTTTCACTTCTCCAATTTGATGAGCTACAACCTAGTTTCGTTAGGTTTTATAGTATGTTAATTAAATTGAAAATTTTAGCACCATTTAGCTAGGTTTTAATATTCTACAATATAGCTAAGTATATGTTAGCTATATTTTACATAATAAATAATATAATTATTCAACTTATTATAATTATATATTATATTCTTTAACAAAATTATTAAATATGTATAAAATTATTATAATTAATAATTAATAATAAGTATGTTTTTATATAATACAAAATATAATTAATATAATATATATTTAATATAATAGTAATATATATTAATATGAGAGAGAGAAACTAAATTTTGATTGGTTGTTTCATGTCAACAATCCAAGGATGGCATGTGTCCTTGGGGATTATGCTCAAGGTAGCATGCCATTTGATTAAAGATATGATAATTCTCCTTTAAGACCTCTTCAATGTACCCATTACACACTTAAGGAGACAAAGATAAATATAGGGAAGAAAATATATAGAGAGAGAGAGGGAGATAATGACAAACATACAAATAGAAAGGAGACAAAGTAGAGAGAGGTAGAGAGATAATGAGATAAGGATGAATAGATAGAGATAGGGAGGGTGATTGATATATCTCCCACACTCTATATCTCTATATCTCCACTATATCACTCCTCTTCCCCCCTCTATCTATTGAGCTATCTCTCCCTCTCACTCTCTCATTCCTCATCTCTCCCACTCCTATATCTCTATCTCTATTTCTCTTTTTATCTCACCCTCTCTCTATCTCTTTCTATCTATATCCCTTTCTCTCACCCCTCTCTATCTCCCCCTCTCTATATCTCACCATCTCTCCTCCCTATCCCCCTATCCATCGACTCTCTATCTCCACCTCTCTTACTTTCTCTTCCCATATATCTCCATCTCTCTTTCTCTCCCCATATATTAACTAAGAAGCCATGCAAGCATACAATAGTATATGTTGGTAAAAATATAATAGTGTTTTATTAAACTATCAGTAACACTTATCTTTCTAATGTCAAGCCTTCTTATAAAAATAATGTTTTATTAAACTATAAGTAGCACTTATCTTTCTAATGTCAAGCCTTCTTATAAAAATAATGTTTTATTAAACTATAAGTAGATTATTGTCACCACTCTTCATTCAACATGAAATGCCAAATGTAGCAATTGTTTTGTTGCTTTTTTCAAGTTTCATTAACCAAGCTATTTACTGGGTTGAATAAAGTTGTGTTATGCCCCTTCATCTCTTTAAAATAATTAGACAATATTAGCGAGATCAGGAAGTGGAGAAAACTAAACTCCTTCAAAATAGGCGTAGTTGTGGGTTTGTTAGTTTTCTTTGTATACTATATACTTAGTTCCTCTAGGATAAATAAGACACTTTAGATCATTTTCTTAGTTGTGTATCCTAACTAATATAGAGTAAGCTTGTTCATTTTAATTGACGACTACATAATAGTTTATGTGTTGAAATAATTTTTTCCATTCTTTGTAGTTTTTACATTGGAATACAAATCATATTTAATTTCATTCCAATATACTTCTTTTATAAAGATATTTGTTTGAAATAAGTGCTTCATAACCCATCTAATCAAATCATAATTAACCTATCAAAAAGGCAATAGAAATTTTCTAAAGAAAAGAACACTTGACCCAATCATAAGTGTATGGCCTTCGTAGAAAGGAGTGATCCACCTTAGCAATAACAACTACCTAATTTAGACCAGGGTATGTGCAGGATCATGATGGGCCAAAAAGTGGCAACATGAAAAAAGTAGAGTTTTGAACTCGCCAAAAAACGCGCAAAAATCCTGAGTTGAATTTTTTTTTGGGTTGGGTGTTAGTACATTGCTCCATAGAAATGCCCAAACCAAAGTACTACAAATTGGATATCTGATTTTTTTTGGATATCCAATTCGTGTCTAATATCTAATTTGAAAAACATTTTAAAATGTAATATTTTTGTGCTATAAATCGGATATCTGATTTTTGCACACATATACCCAAGATTAATTAGGAGGTGGAAGGTGGGCAAGAGAGAGAGAGATGGAGAGAGAGGGAAAGGGAGAGAGAGAGGGAGAGAGAGAGGGAGAGATCGAGAGACAAAGAGAGGGGGAGAGAGAGAATTAGGAGGGGGAAGGGAGAGAGAGAGAGAGAAGGGGGAAAGGGAGAGGGAAAATGAGAGAGAGAGAAAGGAGATATATATATAGAGAGAAATAGGGGGAAGGGAGAGGGAAGAGGGAAGAAGGGGAGAGGTAGAGAGAGAGAGAGAGGGGGAGGAAGGAAGAGGGCAAAGTGTTGAGGGTAGAGGATAGAAAGGTTTAAGGGTTTAGGGTTTAAGGTTTTATGGTTGAGGGTTTAGGGATGAGGGGTAGGAGGGAGAGACTTGAGAGAGAGAGAGGAGGGAGTGGGAGAGAGATAAAGGAAGGAGGGGTTAAGGGTAGAGGGTAGAGGGTTTAAGGGTTTAGGGTTCAGGTTTGAGGGGAGAGAGAGGAGTGAGTGTGTGAGAGAGAGACCTAAGAGAGGGAGAGGGGATAGGATATTGAATATACTCGAGAGAGAGAGGGGGGGAGGGAGGGTTAAGGATAGAGGGTAGATGGTAGATGGTTTAAGGGTGGAGAGGGAGAGATAGAGGGAGTGAGTGAATGAGAGAAAGACCTAAGAGAGGGAGAAGGGGTAGGAGGGAGATACTTGAGATAGAGTGAGTGGTGAGTGAGAAAGAGACCTGAGAGAGGGAGTGGTGCTATGAGGGAGAGACTTGAGAGAGAGAGAGATAAAGGAAGGGAGGGTTAAGGTAAAGGGTAAAGGGTAGAGGGTTTAAGGGTTAGGGTTTAGGGTTTAGGTTTTAGGGTTAAGGGAGAGAGATAGAGGGAGGAGGGTAGGTGAGTGGTGGTGATTGAGTGAGTGAGAGACCCTAAGAGAGGAGAGGGGGAGGATTTGAAGATACTTGAGAGAGAGAGAGGAGGGAGGAAGAGGAAGGAGGGAGGGTTGGGGTAGAGGTAGATGGTTTAAGGGTTTAAGGGTTAAGGGTGGATGGGGAGAGAGATAGAGGGAGTGGTGGTGTGAGAAAGACCTAAGAGAGGGAGAAGGGGTAGGAGGGAGAGACTTGAGATAGAGTGAGTGAGTGAGTGAGTGGTGAGAGAGAGAGACCTAAGAGAGGTGGTGCTAGGAGGGAGAGACTTGAGAGAGAGAGAGAGAGATAAAGGAAGGAGGGATTAAGGGTAGAGGGTAGAGGGTTTAAGGGTTAAGGGTTTAGGGTTTAGGGTTAAGGGAGAGAGATAGAGGAGGAGTGAGAGAGAGACCTAAGAGAGGGAGGGTTCTAGGAGAAGAGACTTGATAGAGAGAGAGAGGGTTAAGGGTTGAGGTAGAGGTTTTAAGGGTTTAGGGTTAAGGGGAGATAGAGGGAGTGAGTGAGTGAGAGAGAGACCTAAGAGAGGGAGAGGGGATAGAGATATATTGAAGATACTTGAGAGAGAGAGAGAGGGGGAGGGAGTGGGAGAGAGATAGAGGGAGGGATGTGTTAGCTCTCAAAAATGCAAGCAAAATTCCTCAAGAGGTTTCCAATCTCTTGGTACATTTCAGGGTAACAAACAAGGCCAAAATGGTTTAGACCTTCTTCTCTTCAGGTGTTGCTAGACCAAGGCAGGTATACCTATATGAATGAGGTAGACTTGGTTTATGTTTATATCCTAAAATAATTCATCCACAATGGAAAATGGGAGTGGATAAATGAATTTTATTTTGGTATAGATTGTATAGCAATATCAAGGCTAAAAATTAATATGTTCAATTTAACAGATGTAAAAATGAGTGAAACCTAAATGGTGAAAATGTATAGACTAGTGCCTTATTGGGTATGCAGAGTCAAATGAGAAATCTAAAATGAGTAACTTCTTTCAGGAAGATACTCTAATTGTTTGGCAAATAAATTTGGGTTTATAACTTGTATAAACATGCAATAATATGATTCCCAATTTCTTCTTAATGATCCAAATGAGATTCCCTAATTACTATGATCAACTAAAAGGATTTAATCTTTTCTTGAAAGAACCAATTAATCAACCATAAAAATACAGCAAGTTTGCACCGATAAAATGAATATAAGTTTGTTATATCAATTTAAATAACTAGAAAACATCAACCTTGGAGACAACTTCAATAATACTTTCAACTAACACAACAAACAACTGATACCATAAATACACCACCACATTAAAAGATTTTCATTGATATCTCCATAGTTTCAAACATGCATCATAGTCTCATAATTGCAAAACATTGTATTCTATTGTATCTTTCTCCTATTTGATATTCGCTATTTGCTACCAAAAATGTATATTTATACATCAACTACTCGAAAGGACACATCCTTTCAGAAATGTCTTATGTTAAAACAAAAAATAATTAAAAAGAAGTAATTAGGCTTTGTTAAGCCACAAATGAATCTTCGACAAGTGGTCCAAGTAGTCTCAACTATCATGTGTATCTGCATCTCCCAATGCATTCTGGATCATGATCTCCATTTTTACCATCTTTTCATTTTGTTTGAATGCTTCATCCAGTGTTGTATCTTTCGTGGTAGTTGTCTTCAAAATTTATTGCAATATTGATTCACTTTCACCTTTCCACCTAGTCATTTCTTTTAATTTTCCTCTATCATTGAAGAATGCAGTCAAACCCTTTTTGGTGGCATCAATTAATCCCTGTACATCCCCTCACAATTCTTCAAAGAAGTCTTTGTGCTTGTTCACAAGATGATTTACAACCTCAATTGCTACATTATCAAAAACATTTGTTTGGTTTATTTCTTGAAGCTTCTCCAGAATCCTACCATCCATTCTTTTGTGTTCTTGCAATGCAACAAAGTTATATGAGTGTGTTCCCCAGAGCTTATTCAACCAAGTTGTTAGACTGGCTTGTCTTTTCTTAATTACTGCTACAAGTGCATCATATTTCCCTTGAGAATATGCACTTGATCCTTCCCAATAATCTTTTGCTTGTGAACTTTCACCATGAGTGAGCAACTTGGTTGACTTCATTATAACTCCTAACAAATCTTTCAGGCAGTCATTTTCTATCAACATCCTCTCATTATTAATTTTGTACATTTCTCTTTCCTTAATTAACATCTGTATTTGAGCTTTGTTCAATTTTGCTACATTGATTCCAATCTCTGCAGTTGCCACATGATTAGCCTCCCAACCTTTAGATTCATAACATGCCCGAATGCTTTCTCAATATCAATGACAACTGATTTCCTGTGAGGTGGATACAAGGCCCAAATCATCAATGACCCTTCATCTGGATTTTATTTTGACCCTGCATATACTTATGTCACCTTTTCCGGGCTAAGCTTGTGTGTAGCATTACTGTCCTTCATAAAACTATCAAAGACTAATGCAGAATTGAGATCCAACCCTAGAAAGATCATAACACCAACATTTTCTAACATTCTCCTTCCCTTCTCAGGGGTCATACCAGCCATCTCTCTGTCCACACTTATCTTTAGGTCCTTCAATAGTTGTTCCTCATTACTTGGTGTAACATTATCAACCATTTCTCTTATCTCTTTTCCTTTTTTTTTATACAACAATGCTTTAAATTCTGGAGAATTTATAAATTCATTATCTGATACAAATGACATACTCCACGTTCCTTGCATCTGTATCTATACTCTCTTCCACATTTAATTCCCTAGCAGGGCGAGTGTAGTCCTGAGTTCTCAATCTTGACATCTTATTGGATTGACCCTGTGGCACATTACCCTTAGATGCCTCTTCCCTAGAAGATAACAACTTTGTATCTTGCAACCCTTGATTATATTTTTCTACCACCATTTCTACTTCTTCAGCTTCCAGGTTCCTAATCATATCACCAAACTGATAGGTTACATGTTGATATCCTTCAAAGTTTATCTTTTGTCTAGCAGAATTGATATACCCTTCTGTATCAAAATTCTTTCTAGGTGGTCCTCTTTTCATGTTGTATTGCAATAGCTTATCAAGAATCAAATTGTACCCTTTCCTTCGCCAATATAGTAAAATCACCAAAGCACAATGTACTAGGCATGAAAGCCTGTTTTCCAAAGGATCTCAAATTCATAACACTAGAAAATTCCATTTTCCTAACAATTTCCAAGTATGCAATCTTGTCCGGGACTGTTTTAGGAAAAATGAATGGGGCATCTTCAAATCTGTAAACCCTAATCATGGTAGCATCATCCAAACAATACCAATCCCCCCAATTGTGATTAATTGGCCCATTGAAGTCCTTAGGCCTGAGAAACCTCTTTATCTCATCAGATAGAGAATAAGCACATGGATGATTATAGAATTTGTACAATGGTTTTAAAAAAATACTCCTCAAAGCGTATGAAACAAGAATTAGCAAACCTGCTATCCCAAACAACAATCCATAATTGAACAGGTAATGACATACTTTCCTTATCATATTGGGAAATTCTCATTTCCTAAGGCCACAACCCTAAATCTTGTCCAAAATACAACACTATGTTCATCAACAATGAATAATGCCTAAGATGTAAGATAGAGGCTCCACTTTTCACTGCCATCAACCCAAAATCAAGCCCCTTAAAAATGTATGAGGCATAATCAAAAGGTCTAGAGTTATGATATTGAATATCTGCTGAAATTATCATAGGAACGATTGACATATATTCTAGGACTTCCATTCCCAATACTTGGCCTACCGAGAAATAAGTATACTTCATATAGGGTTCAAAAAGATCAACATGGAAGGGGGGTTCATCACTATCCTCTAGTGGAATTGGTTTGCTGACCTATCTAATTCTATGTAGTGGCAACCTCCAACCTTTATAAATTGTGTCCATCCTCTTGAATTCCATTTCTAATTCTTCATATATGATTTTCTCATTGCAAACCCATTCTAATTTGAAAACCTCCCCTATTGCATCTTTTGATATATGTATCAATGGTTTCCCAGATGGGTCACAGATGGCTTTCAGTTTTGAATTATAATGAGCGGCCAACAATCTCACCAATTCAACATTGACAAATACATGAAGGCAGACCAACTTTCCCAGATTAAGCTTCCATGGATTACATACTAGTTAAAAACAATTTCTCCAATAGTAATGAAAAATAAAAAGTTCATAGCCTCTTATTAGTGTCCAAATATCTCCTATGAGCTTACATTTGTCATCTAGTTTATCCAATTATGCCCTAAGTTGTGCAGATCACCTGGCTTTAGGTCCACAGCTAGGTAATTGGTCGATAAGATCTTGGCTTAGCTTCTGCTCAATGCCCTCTGGCTCAATTTCGGTTTTCAATTCTTTCCCTCTAGACTGACTACTTTCCCCATGTTTTCTCCCCTTCAATTTTCCAGAACTAGTGGCTTCCATTCTTCAAAAATTGCAGAAGTCAAAACTATAGAAGTCAAGGCACAAAGAGCTTACTATATTTTTCTTGAAAATTTTGAGTCAAAAAATGCCCTAGTTCTTCGTTCATCCTTCTGCTTTCTCCACTATCAATTTTGCAACAGTTTTTTCAATTCAATTTTCCTTAATTCATGAAATTATTTATGCTTCATGGCGCCATTAATGTTTTAGCTAAAACATGTGTAGCAGGTCTTTTTTCGAAACTCTCATTGTCACATCATGTCATATTGTCGACGAGACATTTTCAAATCTTTGGCGATCCTTCTATTAGGACTTCTACCAACGTTCATTAAAACATTTGCTAAGACACCTTGTAGTTTCCCCAACACTTCGAGTCTCCCTGAGAGTTATTTTGATTCACTTGTATCTTTGCTATCGATAGATCATATATCGCTAAGATGTCTCATAGTTTCACCGACATTATGAGTCTCCTTGAGAGTTATCCCTTCAATATCAAGTATATTGCTATAACTCAGACCGATACAAACATGTCATTGTGACTTTGTAAGTTGGGCAGATGTTCCTTCGCTTACTTTGTATCTCACCAAGATATTTCCTTTGGTCTATTTTTTATCGCCGAGACAATTATTTTCTTGTCGATGGAACACTTGGCATGACTCTCATATCTCTCTCTAATGAAACCAGTCTCGTCAATGATCTAAACATATCACCAAGGCTTTACAAATGCAATCATGTTGGTGTGACATAGGGGGTCAGTAGGACTCCATGAACTCATATCGACAAAATCCTCCTTCGCTTTATCGACAAGACCAAATGGATGCTACGGGACTTCACTCTAACAACCCAAGTCTGGTCGATATAGTTCTTTGTGCTTCGGTCGGTAAGAAACATATGTGCTCGATATGACTCACCTCGATGATTGTTGTCTTGCCAATATGATCCTTTTTTCGTTGAGCCAGTGAACTGCATCATACCAATATGAATCCTCAGATAAAATTATATTGGTAAGACATTCATGACCTCTTGTTGATGCACTGAAAAATATGTGTTAGTATAAAAGAACTTATGGGTCGGGAAGACCTATATCATCTCATGCCGATATGACTTTATATATTCAAATGCTTGGGGTTAGGTGAATTTTATGGGAACAAATGGTAAATACTAACTAGAACATGGGCGACAAAGCAGAATACATCAATTGTATATTTATGATATGGACCTCTTTGGAAAAATTTCATGAGTACAGACAACTATAAATTTCCAAATTTTACAGTTAACAGGAGGGTTAAGGGTAGAGGGTAGATGGTTTAAGGGTTTAGGGTTAAGGGTGGAGGGGAGAGAGATAGAGGGAGTGAGTGAGTGAGAGAAAGACCTAAGAGAGGGAGAAGGGGTAGAGGAGAGCTTGAGATAGAGTGAGTAGGTAGGTGAGAGAAGAGACCCAAGGAGAGTGGTGCTAGGAGGGAGAGACTTGAGAGAGAGAGAGAGAGATAAAAAGGAAGGAGGGTTCAAGGTTGGGTGGGGTTTAGGGTTAAGGTTAAGGGTTTAGGGTTTAGGGAGAGATAGAGGGAGGAGTGAGAGAGAGAGCCTAAGAGGGGGGGGTAGGATGGAGATACTTGAGAGAGGAGAGTGGAAGAGAGATAGAGGGAGGGTTAAGGGCAGTAGATGGTTTAAATTGTTTAAGGTTTAAGGGTTAAGGGTTTTGGGTTAAGGGTAGAGGGAAGAGAGAGATAGAGGAGTGAGGAGTGAGAGAGACCTAAGAGAGGGAGAGGGGTAGGAGGGAGAGACTTGAGATAGAGGAGATAGGGTTAAGGGTAGAATGCAGAGGGTTTAAGGTTTAGGTTTAGAGTTAATAGTTTAGGGTTTAAGGTTTAAGGAGAGGGGAGATACATAAAGGGAGTGAGAGAGAGAGACTTGAGAGGGGAGAGGGGCAGGGAGGAGAGAATTGAGATAGAGAGGGTAGATGGTAGAGGGTTTAAGGAGTTAGGGTTTAGGGTTATGGGTAGGGGAGAGAGATAGAGGGATTTAGTGGGAGAGAGAGAGGGAGGAGAGTGGGAGGAGAGAGTAGAGGGTTAAGGTAGAGGGTAGAAGGTAGAGAGTTAAGGGTAGAGGGGAGGGAGATAAGAGTGATTGAGAGAGAGAGAGAGACCTAAGAGAGGGAGAGGGGGTACGAGGGTGAGACTTGAGAGAGATGGAAATAGGGAGGGAGTGGGAGAGATATAAGGGGTAGAAGGTTAAACATAGAGGGTAGAGGGTTTAAGGGTTTAGAGTTTAAGGGTTAAGGTTTTAGGGTTTAGGGTTTATGGTAGAGGGGAGAGAGACAGAGGGAGTGAGAGAGAGAGAGACCTGAGAGAGGGAGAGGGGGTAGGAGGGAGAAACTTGAGAGAGAGAGAGAGGGTAGAGGGTTTATGGGTTTGGGGTTTAAGGGTTAAGGGTTAATGGTTTAGGGTTTAGGGTTATGGGTAGTGATGGAACTTATTGTGACCTTTTCACACATCACCCCACTGCAAATGGGGACCCCCTAATTGTTGCTTTGTTCAGGTCTTTTGGCTTTGTTTTTCTGTTGTCTCTCTTTGTATTTTCTATCTTTCTAAGGATGTACCTGCTTGAACATGAAATTTTGGCTAAGTTGAGAATTAGGGTTTTGAATCTTCCAACTAGCTTGGAGTCAAATGGAGTGAATAAGTTGAAATTTGAGTTTGGAAATTCAATCAACATGCTTCCAGCTAGTCCCCAACAAAATTTCATTGAATTCTAACAACTTACTATTTTTAGTAAGTGCCTAATTTGGGACATTTTCCTCAGCACTGTTGTAGTTCTCTCTGCCACACTGCATCTAGGACACGTCAAGCTACTTGTCTGCAAATTTTGAGCTGAAATGGACAACTTTCTATTTTAAGCAAGTTCACATTTAGGAATTGTTTTTAGGATTTATATGCAAAGTTTTTCAGTGCATGTCTGGAGATTCTTTCTGGGTTTTTTGAGACCTACGCATTAATATAACATGCAAAATGAGATGATAACTTTTAGTATTCAGCCTTCAGAGGCTATTTTTAGGGTTTGCATGTTGAAATTTTCTTCGCATGTCTGAACATTCCTTGTGGGTTTTTCGAGGGCTTCGCAGTGGTATAACATGCAAAACCAGGATCAAGAATTTTTTAGGACTTGTCTTCAGAGGATATTTTTAGGGTTTTCATGTGGGACTTTTCAGCGCATGTCAAGTTATTCCTTATGGGTTTTTCAAGAGCTACACAGTGATGTGACATGCAAGGCATGATGATCATTTTTTAGAGACTTACTATTTTTAGCAGGATCATTTCGGTAACTATCCAGCACCTCAGTATCATGAACAAAGTAAAGTGCAACAAAAACAAGGTCAAACGAAGGTCATTTGATGGAAAATCAAGTTAGATTAGGGTTTCCAACTTTGGTACCTAAAATGAGGGGTCAAATGCCATAATTTTTGAAAACCGGTGTATCCCATTGCGATTAGTATCTTTCAAGCTATCCACCGATAAAATTTGAGGGCAATCGGAGCACTTACTATTTATAGTAAGCCACTTCTGAAATAGGCTATAAATAGTAAGTCAACATCAGGTGCCAGTGTGAATAGGCAAGTTAACCCATGAGGATCACGTCATTCAGATTTCAAGTTAAATAGAGTTGTGGAAGTCTTGAAATCAAATAGTTGCTATAAATAGTAAAACACCTCAAAAAACATGCTATAAATAGCAAGTCAGCATGAGATGGTAGTGTGAACAACTTAACTAAGTCATCAGGGTCCTGTGGTTGAAATTTCAGATCAATCCAATCTTTAGAAGAGTGAAAAATCAGAGACTTACTAAATATAGTAAACAGGGGCGAGCAAGCTTAAAAAAATGCCTAAGTATGAGAAATTTGAAGTCCAACATGCCAAATGTGCCTTAGCTTGAGAGGCTAAATTGAAGATTTTTCTAAGTCCTCAAAACTTGAAACTTGACTCTTGAAATGCGCCTAGGATGGGAGATGAAGTGAAAATTCTACTAAGTGTTGCAAATTTGAAGCTCCTGCCCTCATATGTGTCTTGGCTACTTGGGTTTGATGAAAAATTCTTCTAAGTGCTTGAAATTGGAAATAGACATGGTGAAATGCACCCTAGCTTGAGAAATTATTGGAAATTTTACTAAGTCTTGCAAACTTGAAGCACATCCACCCAAATGTGCCCTTGAAAGGAGATAGTATGAGAAATTTAGTTAAGTCCTTGAAATTTGAAGCTTGACCCTCTATATGTACCTAAGGTAGAGAGGAAGTGATTGAAAGTTGACTAAGTCTTTTAAATTGGAAGCAAGGACCCTAGAATGTGCCCTTGAGCATGATGGGTTGAGTAAACTTGACTAAGTATAGAAAAATTGAAGCTTAGCTAGTCATATGCGCCCAACTTTGGAGGAAGAGTTATAATTTTTTTCTAAGTGTCCAAAACTTGAAGTATGACCCTCTATATGCGCCTTGACTTGTAGGAAGAGTTGGAAAATGTTCAAAGTGTTGAAACTTGGAGTAGCTACCCCTAAATGCACCTTGACTTAAAAGAGGGGTTGGAAATTTCTCTAAGGCATCAAGATTTGAAGTTACCCATGATATATGCACCTTGGAAGGTTGGAAGACCATGAAAAGTTTCTAAGTTATAGAAAATCGAAGCTATCCATTTCATATGTGCCCTAGGTAGATTGGATGCCATGAAGAAATATTCTAAGTGTCAGAAAATGAAAGCTCTAGGCCCCAAATGCGCCCAAACTTGGAGGAAGCCTTGAAATTTCTCTAAGTATGCAAATTGGAAGTAAGGACCCCTATATGCGCCCTAGGTAGATTGGATGCCATGAGGAAATATTCTAAGTATTGGAAATTGAAAGTGGAAGCCCCTATATGCACCCAAGAGGATATTGGAAGTTAGAAATTTTCACTAAGGCGTTGAAACTCAAAGTACACACCTTGAAATGCGCCTTAACATGGAGATGGATTGGAAATTTGTCTAAGTCCTTGAAACGTGAAGCTCAGCTAGTCATATGTGCCCAAGCAAGGAAGGAAGATAGGAAAATTTTCTAAGTTATGAAAATTGGAAGCTCAGGGTCCTAAATGTGCCCAACCTTGAGGAGAAGAATTTTGAAAATTTCTATGGAAAATAAACTCAAAGCTTGAAGGGTCATATGCACCTAAGAGTTGAGGAGGAAGTTTGATATTTTCTAAGTGTTCAAAACTTGAAGCAATTACCTCTATATGCGCCTTGAATTGTGGGGAGAGTTGGAAAATGTTCTAAGTGTTGAAAATTGGAAGTAGAGACCCCTATATGCGCCCAAGCCAATGGAGGAGATGAAAATTCAACTAAGGCATCAAAATTGGAAGTAGACCATCTCATATGCGCCTGAGATAGGAGGGATGCTTGGAGAGTTTCCTGAATAATGAATTGAAAGTTGAACCCTGCAAATACGCCCAGATAGGAGGAATAAGAATAAACTTTGGTGAGAAATATTTTTCTAAGGTATAAATTGCAAAAATTAAAAGTACCCCTTCGTCTATGGACACATGAATTTGATGTTTTCTGAGGTAAATTCTCTTCTAGGTACTGGATATATTCGACAAAGAAATGATTTTGAAATTCTTCATGCCCTTCTAGAGACTTTATGATGGATATTTTACTCAGGCGCCTCGTTGATGAATTTTCTATAGGAAATAAATTATTTCTAAGGCAGATGGGTTAGAAATTTGGCTAAGGCATGAGGAATTTGAAGATGAGGTTTGCTAGAGGGAAACAACAAATCCTATCAGATCTGGGGATCACTCAGGCTTTGGAGATCAAAACATGGAGATTGGGTAAGTAAAGTGAAGTTATACTATAAGTGTTTTGATGCTCTTCTTTTATTTGTTTTCCAGGATGAATATTGGGACCAAGGTAGGAGGACTTGAAGTGATGGAGTGAATACTTTGGGACAATATTGCAACTTCTGGATGAAATAAGGTTATGTGTTTCAAGCCCCTCCATTGTGTCTCACTTACGTCCAAATCATGAAGGGAGATGTTATCAGAAATGGCTAAGTATTTCACCCAACGTAGTCAGGTGAATGGCAAGGAGGAATGATTGAATCCAAGACAAGAAAATATTTCAAGTTCAAGATGGAGGAAAAGATGAAGGCCCAGGTGTTGGAGACTAACAAAATGAAAAATTGAAGAACAAAGTAGAGAAATTCTCCTTAAGTGTAAATTCCTTCGATGACCTAGAGGATGTTCTCCAACATGCTTCGCACAACTCAGGATGTAATGACAAGGAGAAAATCATCGTCAAGCAGGAGAAAGAGGTTACAGGGTTGAAGTTAGATCAAGAACGTGCCTACCATACCAAGTCCAAGAAATTGAAGCAGTGGTGACCAGACTCATCCAGTTTGCAGTTAGAAGAACAAAAACAATGTGAACACATTTCCAGACAGGAATCTTCTAGAAGGATGGTGGACATTAATGGCTCATTTATTACCCCACTCTTCTTGGTGGCAGTTTTTAGGGTTAGGGTTTATGTGGCTCAATCTGAGCCCTTCATTGTAATTGAATCTGAGTCATCCATTGGACTGGGCCAACTATAAAATGGGCATCCCCCCTCATTTGCAATTCATTAGATTAGCTCGGAGATAGGAAGATAGGGAGACAACTTAGAGATAGCTTAATATAGATTGATAGTGTAGATTGAAGAGGAAGGAAAACTTTCTCATTGAATGTTTTGTAAGAATTTGTTGTGAACACTCTCTCAATAAAAAGAGTTTTCATTGATGATGATTTCATCTTTTGTTGTGAGCAGCTAGCAATATTTCTTCATCCTTTTGATTCAAATAGAATCTTAAAGTAGAATAAGTTTCATTTCATGCACGTAGGTGATAGTTGTGGAATGTGGTGTTTAATTTAAGCAAGCTTCGTTAAATCCATACCACTAGCGGGCTCGCTGATGGTGGGTTCGCCTTTTGTGGTCAACTGGAATATTGCGGACTTAACTTTGATTATGTTGGCATGCATCATTGTGACGGTGTCTCCATTGTTGAATTATAATTTGAACATTTCTAGTTACTCCCCTTGAAGATTGCACTGGTTCTGTGGAGGTTGTCTGAAGCGAGGCAAAGCGGAGCCTGGTTGAAGTCTACAAGAATTGATCACCATGTCCCACACCTTAGAGTAGATTAGAGCTTTCTTATCCCTGCAACCATTTCAATTCAGTACTTTTTGGTTAGTTTAGGAAACAAGAGCTTTATAGACAAACCTTTCGAGCATTTGGGTTCCTTTCTCCACTATTGAACAATTTCGTAAGTCCCCTTGAAATACCAACAAAATAACATCAAGCCAACTGAGACTATCCACTACATGAAGGAACCTTAGAGTTAAACGCACGAACTCTCTCGCAATCTTAGCGTGTTGGATACTTTATTCAAGAGAGGATAGAGTCGCCATTGGCAACTTTATTCTGTGTTGGTGCAGTCACGAAAAACACATCAACAAAACTGATGGAGCTTCAAATTTTTATCCTGCCTTGTCTCTGGTCATCCATGGTGTTTGGGAAAAGCCTAAAGTTGGGGTTTTACCTTTTTCTTCTTGTAAAACCCTAGTATTATCTTACGCCTTAGGAAGGATCTATTCGTTTGTTACTTTTTAGAAGGTTTTAAAAAATCTTAAGTCCCATCGCTTCGTCTAGGTTTGGCCCCCTTTTGTTTTATCATTTTATTTCTTTCGCTTGACTTTATTTCTCCTAAGTCTTGGATGGTCTCATGCTCCCTCATTTGAGTGACAACTTATTTCATTGTTTTTCATTGGCCTAGTGATGTCCCCTTATTCCTTTAATAAATGTTTTTATTTTGTAGAGGGACAAGTTTGCATGAGCGTTAATCAATCATCATTTGATCTTAGTCGTTCCCCGCCATCCTGTAATGACCCCACCACACTGTCTTGGTTGATCACGATATCACGGGCGGGTGCCACGTGTCTCATTTGGTGAAGCTGAAGGAATGATGGAAATAATTTGGTAAATTAATCCAACTTAAATACATTATGTAGAGGGTTACTAAAGCATTTATGAGATGCACATGTTTCAAATCAGCAGAGGTGTTGTGATCTCAGCGGGGAAGATGCTTGATGGTTAATGACAAAGCTGGCAACTATGTTAGATGAACTGGATTGCCGATGGTTGAAGATCAATGGTTTCCTACCAATGCATGATCAGAAGTTGTGAGGTCTTTATCGATCGCAATATCATGGGCAAGTTCCACATGGATTTTGTTGGCAGCGTATAGTATGGTGGGCCCCTTGTTGCCACGATGGAGATTGTGTTAGCTTGATTTGAAAGCAGTTGTTTGATGATTTGACTAAGGTGAAGGATCAACAACTAATATTTGAACCTGCATCAAATACGAATGGAGTTGTTTGTGCAACACGTGAGTGAGCTTTAATTGTGGACATGACATCTACTGCCCTGGTTTGATCGAAAAAAAAACAACTATTCTTCTGCTTTTGGTATCACAAAGCATTCAAAACATCTTTGCGGAGCAGTCACAGAGCTAAGGACGAAGTCACAAGCTGTTACAACAAGGATTTGGGTTTACGCATGCACAAAGCCGTGAGTTCAATTTTTGTATCTCCTAGTTATTCTAAATTCAAATTTGGGGGAAATTTGTTGTGTGCTTGTCGTAGGACTTATTGATAATGGTTTTAGGGCTATAGGTTAACTGAATTGTGGGAAATTGCAAAGTTCTGTTCTATAATTTCATATTTTGTTTAGCCCTAGTCTATCTAAGGTTTGAGATAGCAAGGAAGCCCTAGTTTACTCAAGATGGCACCGACAAAGCAACACTCTGGCCAAATTGATTATTTAAGTAGAAACCTATATGATGACTTCTTAGATCAATTTCCCTTGTCAACAAATGATAGGAACAAGGGGTTGGTTTTGATGCAAGGAAAAACCCTAGGGGAGGGATTAGTCTATAATTGTTCCAACATAGCCGATGCTAGGGTTCCTCTTACAGGTTTGGAGATGTTCAGATTATGGTTTGGACAGAGGAATTTTCCTCACCCCTTTTTGAATGGTTGGATGTATGATATGGGGAAGCTAGTGATACCAAATGTGTTCCTTGATGTAGACTTGCTTAGGGAAGTGGCTGCACAATATGACCTTGTCACACGGTAATCAGAGATAATGATGGAAGGGTACTATTAAGCATTAACAGAGAAGAATTCTAATAGGTTTTTTATTTGAGTGAGCCTAGTATGCACTTGGTTCCTATCAATCTTGAGGAAATGAAGCACGAGTATGGGAAGTTGAAATCACTCTTTAGAGCTAAGCTGCTCCCACCTCATTTGGCTAGGGCAGGAGGTTCAAGATTCTATATTAGCCCTAGTCACCAGGAACCTTTCAGATTGAATTGCTTTGCAAATCATTTCTTGGCCCCTTTTTACTCACTGTGCCAGATTTTGGGTTTCAATCCTAACACAATGATGCCTATCACTTACATGTTCATGGGGGTGCAAATACAACACCCTAACTTCTCTATGACTTATGATTTTGCTTCTTTGTTAGCTAAAAGGATACATGAAGGGCTATTAAAATTGCAGCAAAATGATACAAGAACCCAATTCTTCTGGTATTCTATGTTAATGTATATGTTCTTGTACAAGAATTTTGATTTTTTCTCTGAGAATATGGAATTAAGGCAATTGGTTGATGGAGAAAGATTTCCAGTACAGATGTGGACTGTAGATTTATCATGTAACAAGGAAAACACTAGTTATGTGCATTTTGACAAATTTTTTGCTTCTAGATTGAGAGCCATGCTGATGGTAAATGTACCGAGGATTCCTGAGGGACTGCATGATTTCCTCATACCAAAAGGGAGGAGGCTAGAATTGAAGGTTTTCCATAACTAGGGTGACATTATTCCATACCCAGTCAGCACTATCTTGAGGGTGTACGGTTTTCAAGGAACCCCTCATATATTGCCATACAATGTGCCACCAAGGGTCAGATTTGCAGAGGTTATGTGGAAAATTGGTTATATCCATGAGGACAACCTTACTGGGAAGGGTAAAGGAACGTTTTTCCCAAATTATACAGTGGTGTCAGATTTTGTCTTTTCAAAAGGAGGTTGGGTGCACTTTGGGAAATTCTATGAAGACTATCATTTGAGGTGTGGTCCTAAGCAGCAACATGATCTTGAGGGTTTCTTTTCCCTTTTCAAACAAAGGATAAAAGGTGGTAAGTTTGTGCATGAGTTCAACTTTCCTAAGGACTTGATTAGAAATGAATTTGACCTAAGCAAGCAAGAGTTGAATAAGGAGAAGTGGATAGCTTATGATAAGCTATTGGCTATTGTGCACAAAATGGATCCAAAGTATGATCCATTGTTGGAATTCAATTCATACCATAAGAAAATTGACTTTCTGATGGAGAACTTCAAAGAAATCATGGGCACTTTGAGGACTAAGAAGATAAACTTGGAGTTGAGTCTGGGTATATAGGAGCAAGGTGTCAGGCCAATTGAAACGAGGGCAACATACCAACCTATAGGAAAGAGGCCTATTTACAAGAGGAAAAGAGATGATAGCAGTGATAAGGAAGAAGAGGACAAAAAAGGGAAACAAATAATGAAATTTCCTACACAACCAAGTCCAAAATTCAAAATGCCTGGGGAAATTAAGATCATTGATTTGGAATCATCACCTAAGGATAGTCCCTCACCACCACCATCTGAGCCAAGCCCTAAGAGGCAAAATACTGATCAACCACATGAGGATTTGGTGGATGAAATTGTTGTCATTGATTAGAACATGTAGATTGGTATGCCTTCCCCTCCTAGGCCAGCTGAGTTGGTTCTATTTGATTTGGATATGAAAGGTAAATGTGTGCAAGATGCAAGAATGGATGCATGTAAGGAGTTTCTAGATCATAATGCATTTGTAAAAACTCATGTCTTCTTGCAATTGGTATGGAGAATGAAATTGGAAGAATACCAGGATAAGTGTAAGAAGAGAAGAGAATTGAAACCTGACAGGTCAGACCAGGAGAATGATGATAAAGTGAAAGATGAATTAATGGATGAATTCAAAAACATCACTCTTGAGGAAGGGAGAAAGCTAGTAAGTCAAGCTAGTGTTTTGATTTTTCCTGAATGGGACATTGCAGATGTCGTAGCTTTTAATGTTATTTTGAATTCCAAGCATCCCTTGCAACATTCTGAAGAAGAGGTCAAGGCAACATTGCAAGATTCTGCTTTTAGTGAAGAATATGAGACCTTAGAAATTTGGGCATTGGCCCCTCAAGGTAGAAAGCCAAATGTTACTGATATTAGCCCAAATTTAAGAGGAGGGTTAATAATAAAGAGGGCTTCAGAGACCTCAACCACTAAGGCCACTAATTTGACTGTAAATGTGGCCAAATTGGCCCAAAAGACTACTGAAAGAGAGGAGGCTGAAAAGAAAAGCCTAATGGAGAAATATATTCTCTTGATTGAGGAATATAGCAAGATGTAGCAAAGGAATGTTGAGCTGCAGACTGAGGTGGATATGTTAAGATACAAATAGATTAGGGAGACATCAAGTGCTCCAGGGATCAGTACATTTCCTTCCACATCAAGGTCAGTGCCTCCTGCTTCTCCTATTGTTTCCACACCAGGGTCTCCCAGTCAAACTCCTCCCCTCAACCCTTCTTTGGAACAAATTGATGAAGAAAATGGAATACTCTGTTGATCCTTCAAAGTAGTAGCTAATGCATAAAATTGAAGAATTACATGCATCTTTGAAGGTAAGTGAGGAAGGAGCCCTTCTAAAACAAAAGGAGGTTGTTACTGTTGTATTAAGGCATCTAAATGAGATGGTAGATAATAGATTGTCATCTATATATTCTTTATATTCTTTATTATTAGATGCAATAAAGAATATTGATAGGGATTAGGAAATAGTGATACCACTAATTGAAAATTGGATCCCTAGCGCCAATGATTTAGACATAATGTATAAGGCATCAAGGTTTGATATAAATAATAGGCCCTAATCATTAAGGCCTACTAGGGTGTTAGTTAAATCATTACAAGGTTTTCAGACCTTACCAGATGAATTGAGTAGGAAAATTAGGGAGTTGGTGAAGAATTTTGATGATTGGGGCAGCACATTGTTACCTAACATAATTGATGAGAAGGGGAATATTAGGTCACTCCAACAGTGGTAGGATCAGGCAAATGAAGTCATCAATGATCAAATTAAATTAATTTGTGATGACTCAAATTATGATTTATTGGTGAGCTGTATGGACAAAATCATTAGCACCAGCTCATTCTTAGAATCTTTTGAAAGGGAAGCAAATCAGGTAGTAGTTAAACACACACCTTATAATGTGAAGGTGAGTGACGTAATTAATTTTGATTGGCCAACTGATGAAGAATACCAAAAATGGGTAAATAAATATTTAACTGAGGAAGAGTAAAAGGAGTGGGCTGCTAATGGTTGGCAAATCAGCTTTTGTAGTTACAACGGATTCCAATTTTGTTTTTGGTGGCAGTTTGGGCATGGGGTTCTTGAGGTTTTTTGTTGTTGCATCAACTATTCTCAGTGGGCACTATGAACAAGAAGATTCTCCAGGGTGATTGATGTTATAACGATTTTTGGAATATCACCAGGTGTTTTAATTGGCTAGTGGCACGTGTACTTTCTGGCCTGATGCTTGTTTTCTCCTTCATTTTCTATAAGAAGGATTTCAAGGCCAGAAGTACGGGTTAGCAAGTTAGATATTTTTTGGTCGAGTCTAGGTAGAGTTGCAGAGCAAAATTATAAAGTTTGATGGTTTTAAGGTAAATGCAGGTTAGGTTTTGAGTCATTTTGTAGTAGGTTTTGAATTCATGAGGATTTAGTGTTTTATGACAGTACTGGCATTTGAATTGAAATGATTAATTCAAACTTATGTCTCTCCATTGTACATGCATATCTTAATTTTGAATAAGATAATCAAGGGTTGTCTCGTTCATCTCACTGTTATGTGTGTATGATTTTTGTTTTAGCTTTAATTCAAGGGATTAATTAAAATGTTTGAATGGGATTGTAGGTGGATATATTCTGTATAAGGATTTGATAAGTAGTATTGGGTTAGAATACATGTTGATAAAATTTTAAAGCAATGTTCTCAAGGATCTTATATGCTATGTGTTAAATCTATCATAAACCCTTAGATGTTTATGAATTTGACTTCCCCAATGGATATATGGCACTGATCTAAGTTGCACTAATCTATATGGTTTAGTATTTGTTTGTTTTTACCTAGAGCTTGCTACAAATTGCAAATCAATGACTATTTTATACTATGGAATGTGTTGTAGTTATCTCATACTCCAAATAGTTGATATTACTGATGAACAACCAATTCTATTCGGTATTATCCTATTATGTTGAGCTATTAAATGAGATTATCTATTTTTGTTAATGTTGATTATGATAATGGTGCGGAGGTTGTAAATGCATTAAGGGATCACCCTCCTGGGTCTTGCAGAGCCCAAAGTGTAGGAGGTCTTTTTAAAATCCTTGTCAGTTGGTCCAAGTCCTTCGAGCTTCCCTTGATTGGAATCAGAAATTCCATAGGTAGATTAGAAGACCAACCTGGTTACAGTAAAAACAACCAACAACAACTTCAACATTTTGTTCTCTATGTTCTATTTTATCCTGCCTTGTGTCTCTGGTCATCTATGGTGTTTGGGAAAAGCCAAAGGTTGGGGTTTTACCTTTGTCTTCATGTAAAACCCTAGCATTCATCTTAGTCCTTGGATGGGATCTATTTGGCCATTACTTTTTGGGAAGGTTTTAAAACGACTTAAGCCCCATCACTTTGTCTAGGCTGGGCCCCCTTTTTTTATCATTTTATTCCTTCACCTGTCTTTATTTTTCCCAAGTCTTTTGTTGGTCTCGTGTTCCCTTGTTAAAACAACTTATGTCATTGTTTGTCATCGGCCTAGTGATGTCCCTTTATTCCTTTAGGGGAGAGGGCCCAATAGTCGTGCAAGCTAACTTTCTCAGTATGAGCAATTGATTGGAATGTCCTAGAACCTTCATTTTTTTTTGAAATGTAGACTGGTCTCTTATTTATCTATAACTAAGGTTTGGAGGCACGACTCATCATGCAACTCGCCACATCAGCAAATCTTTTGAGAAGTGTCTAAAATTTTACTTTTTAAAGGTTGACCAAAACTTAATCATGGAACCCCAATAGTTGAACAAAAAATATCATTTGTTGCTTGTAGAATATCATATTTTTATTTAAATTAAAATTAATATACAACCTAAGTGGACCAAATACTTATTGATAACCATAAATCTTTGATATCTCTACCTTTTATATTCAACACATATGGACTAATAGTTGAACACAAAAAATCTATTTGTTGTTATAAAAACAACACATAATGATTTAAAATACAACTTATATTGAACAAAAATGGACCAATAGTTGAACATTAAAACTTTTTGAAAATCCTTCACATTTAATGGGAAAATACATGTTATTTATTGTGCTCACCTTTTATATTTGTGATAGGACAAACTATTAATATAAAATTATCCAATGCTTGTACATTGCTACTCCAATTGTTGTACACATAAGAACAATATTTTTTCACTATGATAACAATACTTGTTTAAATGAGTGTCTTATTTTATTAAATGAGCATTTTATTTTTAAATGATATACTTATGGTGGAGAGTTATGATATTTTATTTGAAACAAAAAAAATACTTATTTCACTTCTTCATGAATGTATTTATGTTTTTTTCATATAACATTTAGAGGTTCTCATGTGTTCAAGTATGGGTCCATTTTTATCAACATTTGGTTTTTCTTTATTTACATGTGGACTATTTATTTACAATATATAGTATAAATATGTGGTAAGACTAGGTATTATCATCACGATTGAGCATGTGACTATTGGACCCGTCACGACTATGGGCCTTCCTAATAAATGTTTTTATTTTGTAGAGGACAAGTTAATTAGAAGTAGATCAATCGTCGTGTGATCTCAATCATTCCCTGCCATCCCGCAATGACCCCACCACACTGTCTTTGTTGATCGCGATATCATGGGCGAGCGCCACATGTCTCATTCAGTGAAGCCGAAGGAATGATAAATACTTTGATGTTTCTTTAATACATTATGCTGCGAGTTACTAAAGCAATTATAAGATGCAAGTTTTTTAAATCAATAGATATGTTATAATCTCGGTAGAAAGGTGCTCGATGGTTAATAACAAGGCTGGCGACTATGTTCAATGAATAGGATTACCGATAGTTGAGATCCACGGTTGCCCGCCATCACGTGATCAAAAGTAGCAAGGTCTTTATTGATTGCGATATCACAGGTGGGCACCACGTGGATCTCCTTGGCAATGAATAGTATGGTGGGCCCCTTATTGCCATGATGGAGACTATGTCAATTTGCTTTGAAGGCAGTCATCTGATAATCTGACCAAGGTGAATGATCAATGGCTAATATTTGAATCTACATCAAATGTGATTAGAGTTGTTTGTGCAATGCGCGAGTAAGCTTTAATGGCGGACATGACATCTACTGCCATGGATTGGTCGAAATAAAGCAACTATTCTTCTGCTTTTGGTATCACAAAGCATTCAAAACATCTTAAATGGGGATTGTAGGTCGATATGTTTTGTATGAGGATTTGATAACTAGTATTGGGTTAGGATACATGTTGAGGAGATTGTAAAGCAATGTTCTCAAGGATCTTATATGTTGTGTTAAATTTGTCATAAACCCTTAAATGCTTTGAATTTGAATCCCCCAATAGATATATGGCACTGATATGAGTTGTACTAATTCTTATGGTTCAGTATTTGTTTGTCTTTACCTAGAGATTGCTAAAAATTGCAAATAAATGACTATCTTATACTGTGAAAATGTGTTATAGTTATCTCATGCTCCAAATAGTTGATATTATTGATGAACAACCAATTCTATTCAGTATTATCCTATTATGTTGAGCTATTTAAATGATATTATTTGTTGTTAATGTCATTTATGATAATGGTGTAGAGGTTGTAAATGCATTAAGGGATCACCCTCCTGGGTCTTGTAGAGCCCAAAGTGTAGGAGGTCTTTAAAATCCTCGTCAGTTGGTCTAGGTCCTTCGAGTTGCCCTTGATTGGAATTGGCAATTCCATAGGTAAATTAGAAGACCAAC